>OY740808.1:16536885-16841266 GCA_963514005.1 Raja brachyura
ATTAATTGGGGATGATTAGCCATGATCACATTGGATGGCAGTGCTAGCTCGAATGGCCGAATGGCCTACTCCTGCAGCTATTGAAGGAACTGCAGATGCTGGTTTAAACCGAAGATAGACACAAAATGCTGGAGTAACTCAGGGGGACAGGCAGCATCTCTCCAGAGATGTCCCGCTGAGTTACTCCAACATTTTGTGTCTGTCTTAAGTATTTGGCAAATGCTTAGATAAATGTGAAATAATCCACTTTAGTGGGAAAAACAAAGTAAATTGTGTGTTATTTTGTGTTATAAAGTCTGGGAAATGTTGATGCCCACATAGATTTGCATGTCCTTGTATTCCAGTCACTGAAAACAAACATACATGTACAATAAACAGTTCAGGGCAAAACAGAATATGGTGATTTTCACTGCAAGAGGATTAGAAACATAGAAACATAGATAAATAGGTGCATGAGTAGGCCATTCGGCCCTTCGAGCCTACACCGCCATTCAAAATGA
The DNA here is from genome assembly GCA_963514005.1 of Raja brachyura. The sequence goes on from OY740808.1 coordinate 16,537,386, forward strand.
TCATGGCTGATCATCCAACTCAGTATCCTGTACCTGCCTTCTCTCCATACCGCCTGATCCCTTTAGCCACAGGTGCCACATCTAATTCCCTCTTAAATATAGCCAATGAACTGGCCTCAACTACCTTCTGTGGCAGAGAATTCCACAGATTCACCACTCTCTGTGTGAAAAATGTTTTTCTCATCTCGGTCCTAAAAGACTTCCCCCTTATCCTTAAACTGTGACCCCTTGTTTTGGACTTCCCCGACATCTGGAACAATCTTCCTGCATCTAGCCTGTCCAACCCTTTAAGAATTTTGTAAGTTTCTATAAGATCCCCCCTCAAGCTTCTAAATTCTAGTGAGTACAAGCCGAGTCTATCCAGTCTTTCTTCATATGAAAATCCTGCCATCCCAGGAATCAGTCTGGTGAACTTTGGAGTTCAGATGCAGAGATATCTTGGTACAATGATACAGGGCCTTGGTGAGGTTTCTGCCTCATTCCCAAGTGTGGAAACCTCACCACTACTATCAAACCCAACGTCATAGAAACATAGAAACATAGAAAATAGGTGCAGGAGTAGGCCATTCGGCCCTTCGAGCCTGCACCGCCATTCAATGTGATCATGGCTGATCATCCAACTCAGTATTCCGTACCTGCCTTCTCTCCATACCCCCTGATCCCTTTAGCCACAAGTGCCACATCTAACGCCCTCTTAAATATAGCCAATGAACTGGCCTCAACTACCTTCTGTGGCAGAGAATTCCAGAGACTCACGACTCTCTGTGTAAAGAATGTTTTCCTCATTTCGGTCCTAAAGGAATTCCCCCTTATCCTTAGACTGTGACCCCTTGTTCTGGACTCCCCCAACATCGGGAACAATCTTCCAGCATCTAGCTTGTCCAACCCCTTAAGAATTTTGTAAGTTTCTATAAGATCCCCCCTCAATCTTCTAAATTCCAGCGAGTACAAGCCGAGTCTATCCAATCTTTCCTCATATGAAAGTCCTGACATCCCAGGAATCAGTCTGGTGAATCTTCTCTGTACCCCCTCTATGGCAAGGATGTCTTTCCTCAGATTTGGAGACCAAATCTGTACGCAATACTCCAGGTGTGGCCTCACCAAAACCCTGTACAACTGCAGTAGAACCTCCCTGCTCCTATACTCAAATCCTTTCGCTATGAATGCTAACATACCATTCGCTTTCATCACTGCCTGCTGCACCTGCATGCCTACTTTCAATGACTGGTGTACCATGACACCCAGGTCTCGTTGCATCTCCCCCTTTCCTAATCTGCCACCATTCAGATAATAGTCTACCCTCATGTTTTTGCCACCAAAGTGGATAACCTCACATTTATCCACATTATACTGCATCTGCCATGCATCTGCCCATTCACTCAGCCTATCCACCCTGCAGCCTCCAAGCATCCTCCTCACACCTAACTATACTCCCCAGCTTGGTATCATCTGCAAATTTGGAGATGTTGCATTGAATTCCCTTGTCCAAATCATTAATATATATTGTAAATAGCTGGGGTCCCAGCACTGAGCCTTGCGGCACCCCACTAGTCACTGCTCCTGTCATTGCCCCAGCCATGCAGGCCTTAAAGCTCCGATATTTAACACCAACTTGAAGAGGACAGCGAGAGATCTCTGCACAATAACCACACTGGATAAGTTTCCCTTCAGACAATGCGAAGGGAGGTGGCGGAGAACAGCATATCCTCTCCATAGTGAAATTCCTCATACGTAGTGCCTTAAAATCACTGAGTCTTCAGAAATATGGAGAGAGAGAGAGAGAGAGAGAGAGAGAGAGAGTTTGAAGGATATTTACATTCCATAGTGATTTGGAACTCTTTCATGTTGTTATGAGGATCCAATGAGAAAATTTGGGAGGCACTGCCATTTATTAGGAGGATTTACCTAGATCTGTCCATAAATTGGAAACAGGCTAACTATGAAGAAGGAGACAAACCAGGTACAGACAACTGCAGATGTAACACTGTAGAAAATCAATGAATTAGGTGGTCACTTAGCACAACAATAACAGGAGAATTGCTGGCATTAGCTAAGCACATGGATATGCTCGGAATGGATCACATGCAGACAATGGAAATTAGTTTAGCTTGGCATCATGTTTGGCTGAGGGATCTGTTCCTGTCCAGAACTGCTCGATGCAATCCAAGTCTTTAATCTATTTTCCAAAATCCACAAACCACAATTAGCAATTCCCTACAACAGGATTTATGTTCACTTGGAAAGGCAAGGACTGATTACGAGTAGTCAGCATGGTTTTGTGTTGAACATTTTTGGAGAGGTAATGAAGAATATCAATTAAGGGACCACAGTCAATGTAGTTTACATAGACTGGTATGATTTTTACAAGATACCGCATGGTAAGCTGGTCCAGAAGATAAAGCCACAAGGGATCTGAAGTGTGCTCATGTCAACCAAAATTATCTTGGTTATCTTGGTTACAGGAAACAATAGACAATAGGTGCAGGAGTAGGCTATTCGGCCCTTCCAGCCAGCACCACCATTCAATGTGATTATGGCTGATCATCCTGAATCAGTACCCCATTCTTGCCTTCTCCCCATATCAAATTTTAAGAGCCCTATCTAGCTCTCCCTTGAAAGTATCCAGAGAACTGGCCTCCACCGTCCTCTGGGGCAAAGAATTCCACAGATTCACAACTCTCTGTGAGAAAAAGTGTTTCCTCGTCTTCGTTCAAAATGGCTTACTCCTTATTCTTAAACTGTGGCCCCTTGTTCTGGGCTCCCCCTACATCGGGAACATGTTTCCTGCCTCTAGCGTGTCTAAACCCTTAATAATCTTATATGTTTCAATAAGATTCCCTCTCATCCTTCTAAACTCCAGAGTATACAAACCCAGCCACTCCATTCTCTCAGCATATGACAGTCTCGCCATCCTGGGAATTAACTTTGTAAACCTACGCTGCACTCCCGCAATAGCAAGAGGATAATGGTTGAAGGGTGTAAAAGAAACATGAGGATAATGTTTGAGGGGTGGAAAAATCAAACAAGTGATGTATAAACAAGTGACAAATAAAATTGACTTTGACTTTGTATGGCAGAGATCGGTGCTGAGCGTTTGTTGTTTGTAATATATAAATATTTGGATTACAATGTAGGTGGTCTGACTAATAAATTTGCAACCTGGTGAATCACAGCAAAGAAGGTTGCTGAAAGACGCAGGAGAATGTAGATCAAAGGAAAAGTTGGGTAATGCGGTGGCAGATAGGACCGTTGAAGAGGCAGATTGTTGCTGTGCTTCTTGCAACTGAACACACGGAGAGGTCCTCTCAGGAACATGAAAAGTGCCATATAAAACCCAGACTTCGTTTTTGGGGCAGCTTCATCCCTGCTGTTATCAGACTACTGAACTGACTTATTAGAAGCTAAAAGAGGCTAACCTATCTTTTTGCACCCCTAGCAAGTTTAGGTTATCTGCACCATCTCTGTAGCTTCAATACGATGCTGCACTCTATTGTTCTCTTTGTACTATGTGTATGGCTTGATTGTAGTCACATATGGTATAATCTACCTGGATAGCAGCAAATCAAAGTTTTCACTGCATGGTTGACAATAATAAATAGACCCATAGCCCTAGTCTGCTGATGTAATCAGTGGACAACAACCATCAGCAAGGTCCCTTCGTTAGGACAGAGACTATATCAGTAGCTCACTAACATCATAGCAAGTCCTTGCAACACTGAGCAGGAGCTCCCTTCCTCAGTTAGCTCAGCTCAACGTGGAAGGGGGCATCTTAGTCTCAGGGTAACTGGACAGCACAATCTCATTAGTTACATGAATGCTGCCACCTACTATCTAAAGAGACCAGAAATACATCCCCCAGAAAACAGTTGCTGCAGTCATCATACTTTACACATTGAAACATTTAACACTTAACTCTGCTCTCACCTCATTAAAATCTCCAATCCTGGGAATGTGGTTCTTCCTGGTCTTGCCAAGAACCTTGCCGGTATTGGAAATCACCACTGCAGTGTTCCACAATGTGTCGCCATGAGACTCATCCCGCTCCAAGATTGGAGAGACTACGACCAGGTTGTACTTCTTTGCAAGCTGCGGGGAGAGAGGAAGAGAAGTGAGGAGGGAATAAGAGAGGGCAGGAAGGAAACATTAATAATAAACGTAAGGAGAACCAGGTTTCAATGAAAGTCCAAAAAGTTAATTCTACTTTGCTTGTCTTTGATGCTGAGCATTTCCAGAATTCTTGGTTTACTTCAGGGATTCGGTCACATGTTTAAATTATAATTTTTATTTTTAATTATACTGTATATCGTGTTGTTACTTGCGAGCTAAGCACCAAGGCAAATTCCTTGTATATATAAATACTTGGCTAATAAAAAATGTATTCAAATCTATTCAATTCAAGTTAACATCTCCCTGGCCTTTACAATCTTTATAAGCAGGGCAACTGACTTATTCTACTTTTACTTATGTGTAGGAAGGAACTGCAGATGCTGGGTTAAACTGAAGATAGACACAAAATGCTGGAATAACTCAGCGGGACAGGCGGCATCTCTGGGGAGAAGGAATGGGTTAACGTCACCCATTCCTTCTCTCCAGAGATGTTGCCTGTCCTGTTCAGCTATTCCAGCATTTTGTGTCTGTCTCCACTTTTACTTATGCCAGGTATGTTTGACTTAGAGAGTGTCACTAGTATGTCGTGGAGCAGGGACAATGCAGGACAACATCAGTTCTGGTATGAGGGTGGGAATGTTGGGACCTTGTGGTGCAGAGGCAACACAGGACACTCTACATAGTACAAGATATCACAGAACACTCCGACCTAGCAGGGCTGAGGTATGAGAGGACTATGAACACTTCCACATTAAGTCTGACTTCAGCACTTGTGGGAAGGCAACAAAAATACATTGCGCAGCTAGGAGATGCCCATTCACCTCCGTATCCTTCTCAGAAGGTCTCAACAGCCTACACGCAGCCCAGGAAAGTCTGCCTGACAGATGCACTCAAATAGCCTGTAGAAAACAACTTGTCAGTGCACCAGACCCAGCAGCATTCCAAACCATCTGGCTCAGGAGTTAGTGCCACTCCCAGAAACACACCCAAGGGAAGTGTCAGATCCCTCAGGGTTCAGGTTTACAAGTACAGGTCTGGTCCATCAAGGAGTAAGATAAGTACGATGCTATAGAAAACCTGATGTAGCTGCTTGTTCTAGGTCCTGCAGAGGAACACTCTGCCTCCTTGCTTGTACGAGACAATTGTGTTGCAGACTGCCTCAATCTAATTTACAGCCTCTTGTACATTCTTGGCTTACTCAGAAAGTCACATTATATCCTTCTGAAAGGTTGGCGCTCACTCTCTCTCTCTCTCACGATTTCACTAACAGTTGACCGAATAGCTGCACAAATCCACTGTGACCCAGTGCGTCTTCTCAAAGTGGCAGAACCTGAATCCAGTCAGAAAAGGAAACTTCCATAATATAAACCTTTGATATGCATCCAGACATCACACAGAAACAGAAGTGAACAGCTGCCACAGCAACTGTTCAAATCCATCCATGGAATGCACCAGTTTAACAGCCTGAAGTGGGAGAATCATGGATAATGCGCAGAAACAGGAAATCAGTACGTCATCCCTGTGCAAAGATCATGGGACTGTTTGAGTAAAATCTAAATCCATTTGCCCACGTCTGACCCATATGTTACACCCTTCATCATTTAAAATAACAATCATATCCCCTCTCAACCACCTCTACTCCAGGGACAACACACTTCGCCTCTCCAGGCTCTCCTCATAACCAAAATGCTCCAAGCCAGCAGCATTCTGGTGAATGCCCTCTGCACCCTCTCCAATCCTATGACAATTTCTACAGGAATCATACTGACATGTGACAGTGACATTGTTGGAGGAAAAGCAGGAATCCACATACAAAGACCTAGAATGAACCAGTGGAATTTTTATAATAATTTGGTCGTTTTAAGTCACCTTAACCATGATAATCTATATGGATTGAATAGTAACTTTGCAGACAGCACAAAAAGTCAAATTTTGGCAGAGTTGTGAACCGTGCGGAGGGTTGTCAACGGAATCAGGCGGATATAGATCAGCGGGAAATATGGGCAGAGAAATGGAAGATGGAATTTCACCTGGACATGAGAGGTGTTGCACTTTGGGAGGTCAAATGCAAGAGGATAGTTTAAAAAAAACAGTAGGACCCTTTGCAGCATTGATGTTCAGGGAGATTTTAGGGTGCACGCCCATAGCTCCAAGAAAGTGGCAACACAAGTGGATAGGATAACAAATGAGGTATGCAAAATGCTTGCCTACATTGGCAGGGCCCTGGATACAAAAATTGGAAGCAACATTACAGTTTCCAAAACTTTTGTTAGGTCACCTTTGGAGTATTGTGTGCAGTTCTGGTCCCTTCTTATAGGAAGGATGTGGAGCTTTTGGAGAGTGCAGAAGTGGTTTATGAGGATGCTACCTGGATTAGAAGGTATTAGCTAGGTATGTTGCAAAACTTACCTTTAGCGGCGCTGCAGTTCTGCCGCTCCCCGTGTGCGCGACTTTGGCGCCTTTCAGAGGGGGGCAGGCTTAAAGTGCCGTTTTTCAACAGACTGGGCAAATCGATCAATGAAGGTATTTTTAAATTACTCTAGATTATTTATTAACTAGAGTAATTTAAAAATCACCTTCAAAAGCCATGAGAACAGACAACCGGAAGGATTTTCCGTAGGGGAGAAAAAAAGTTAAATAGTTTATTTTTATATTAAAAGTTGGTTTTTCGGGAGGCTTTAATAATATTTTTATGTTGCGAAATGGGGTCCCAAAAAATGTATGAACCAACAATATTTTTCCTCCCGACTTCACCGCTAACCGCAACGTTCCAATCCACCGCATTCCACTAAAACCCACTCGCTAGTTGATTTAAATGGCCATTAATTTACAGGAATCAAACACTAAATTCCTTCTATTTGGCCCAGAAATTCATGAAAATGAGATTTAAAAATTATGTCATATTGTGGATTATTGTGTGAATGTTATTTGGACACTTAGGCAATTTTAAAAAAGTTTATCTTTTCTTAAGAAATGGATAGATGTTTAGATCTACTCATTGAATTTTGTAATTAGCTACAATTAGATAACTAACTAATTATATGCTTTAATTTCAGGTAATCCAAGTAAGATTGTTTAATATTTGTTTCAGAATGCTTCAATCTATAATAACTGAAAATTTCATTGAGTTCTCTTAATTTTTAAGAAAGTTATGGGCTTTTAACTTTTCCAGATCACAGCTTTTGAGTTAAGCCAATTGAAAGGCAATGGGGAGCAAGATGCTAATTTCCGAGTATGAAAATGGCCATAACTTTCTTAATACTGAAGATATGAAAGTAAATTAGGTGTCAAATTAAACTTCTTTTTATGCTTCATCTGATGGGATAAATTGCAGACTTGATTTTTTAAATCTCAAAATTTTGTAACATTGCTATATTAGCTATAAAGAGAGGGTGGATAAAGTTGGATTCTTTTCTTTGTAGCTCACGGAGGCTGTTGAGAGACCTGATACAAGCATCTGACGTTATGAGATATGGATAGGGTAGATAGTCAACATTTTCCCCAGGCTGGAAATGTCACGTACCAGAGGGCAGAGCATTAAGATGAGACGGGAAGTTTAAAATGGTACAAGGCAATTCTTCTCATTTTAATCTGGAGGGTAGAGGGTGCCTGAAACATGCTGCCAGGGTTGGTGATAGAAACAGATATGATAGTGGTATTTAAGAAGCATTTAGACTGGCTCATGAATAGGCAGGGAATGCAGACAGAGGCGATGTTAGATTTATTTGGCATCATGATCAGCAGACACATTGTGGGCTGAAGGGCCTATTCCTTTACTGTACTGTCCTTTGTCTAATGAGCAGCTTATTCAATGCAAATTCTTCATTCGAGACCGACATAATGTAAAAGCAACTACTCGTGGAATGGAGTACAATGGTGGAAGATGTTGAATTAAATGACAATAATATACAACCCTGGACAAGCCATTGAGAGATTAGAGTTCAAGCCGTTCAACTCTGATAAGAGTTCAAGTCTCAGCAGCAGTGGAATTGGATAGTAAATAATTGGCAGTAAATAATCAGTCATGATGACCATAAAACCACAAAATCGTGAATCATTGGATTCGATGTCCTTCAAGGAAATCTGCTGTGCTTATTCAATCCCCATCTATTTGTAGACACAGGGAACTGCAGATGCAGGTTTACAAAAAAAAAGTGGAGTAACTTGCGGGTCAGGCAGCCTCTCTGGTGAACATGGATAGGTGACGTTTCGGGTTGGGGCCCTTCTGCAGACTGGAGAAAGGTCTTATCCAAAAACGTTACCTATCCATGACCTTCAGAAATGCTGCCTAACCCATTAGTCATGTCAGTACTTTGTGTCTGGTCTAAATGAGACGGCAAACACAATGTGTGCCATCCCTAAATGCCAGACAAAATGGTCTCACAATCAGGGAAGGCCCAGATCCCAAAACAAAAGTAAATAAAAAGATATAACATGCACAATTCCTCCAAAACATTCACTGGCCATTTTCTCTTTTGGAAGCCGAAGAGTTAATTGTCCATTTCAACATTTTCTGTTTGTATTTAATGATGGATTTACATCTTTGAACTGTTACATGTAAAAGGATTTGGACTGTAACTGAACAGGAGCTGGAAAATCAATACCCAGACACAGAGAGAGCACAGTGGATAAAGTGTGCAATTAGCCCAGCATAGACAAACCATAAAGGAAACCCACCCCCGCTTGCATCCAGAAAACAGTTGCCTCCACAAAACATGCTCCTAACATTTAACAAGTTAGTTTCTAATCTCCTTTACAGCCAAGAGATCGAACTGCAATCACACAGAGATTTCATTTTCTGAAAAAGGAGGCTACGTACCTACGTTTGTGTTTTCATTTGGCTCCGAGCAAAGGGCGTGACCAACAGTCATTATTCATCACTAATAGCTCGAGAAGGAAGGTGTGAGCCATTTGCGTGAATGGCTGCTGAGCCTAGTTGAGAAATTGCGGTGCAAGTGTAGATGGAACACTTTATGCACTGCTGATAAACGGAGTGACAAGTTAAGGAGGCGGTCTAGCAAGTGTTCACCCAGTTGGTTCTGAGGTTTGAGTTTTGTTGCAATCTCACTTATTCAATTAAATGGAGATGACTCCAACATGCTCCTAACTTTTGTCTTGTAAATATTTGAAAGACCTTAACAGGGAATGAGGAAGTGAGTCACTTGCCACAAGACAACCACCCTCTGACTTATTGTAAGTCATAGATACACCACAATATTTATGTAGCACATTAGCGTCGTTCTTGGTCATTTATTACTCCCATGATGTTGATGGTGGGTAGTAGGAACAATGAACAGTAAGGCATAGCCCATGAGCGAGAGACCATGAATGTGCAAGGAAAATGGGAAGTGCGATTTTCCACGTCTGCGTGAGTGCGAACTGGACAGGTTTGTGGAAGTTGGGCAAGGCAATCTGAAACACCTGTTTAAGTAACCTGCTGATACTCAGATGGAAAATTCTCACTGAACATTTGCATGGGTCTCAGGGGTTACTTGTACTCCACGTATCACAATTACACTGGTACACACTGAACTGATGGCCAACAGCCTTGCACCCAGTTACTGCCACTTCAGTTTCCATATTCGCAGGTGAAAGGTGAAGGCCAGAGTGACCTGGTAACACCACATCTTGCACCAGGAAAGAAAACACCTTGTTTATTGGATTGCAATGAGTCTTCTCCAAATGGTGCCAGCACAATGACCTGGCTCTCAACACCAGCAGAACCAAGGAACTGATTGTGGACTTTGGAAGGGGTAGGATGGGGACCCACGGTCCCGTTTATATCAACGGGTCGACGGTGGAAGGGGTAAAGAGCTTCAAATTCCTGGGCGTGCATATTTCCGAAGATCTCTCCTGATCCCAGAACACTGATGCGATTATAAACAAAAGCACATCAGCGCCTCTACTTCCTGAGAAGATTACAGAGAGTCGGTATGTCGAAGAAGACTCTCTCGAACTTCTACAGGTGCACAGTGGAGAGCATGCTGACCGGTTGCATTGTGGCTTGGTTTGGCAACTTGAGCGCCCAGGAGCGGAACAGACTGCAAAAAGTTGTAAACACTTCCCAGCCCATCATCGGCACTGACCTCCCTTCCATCGAGGGGATCTACCACAGTCGCTGCCTCAAACAGGCTGGTATCATCATCAAGGACCCACACCATCCTGGCCACACACTCATCTCTCCGCTACCTTCAGGTAGAAGGTACAGGAGCCTGAAATCTGCAACATCCAGTTCAGGAACAGCTTCTTCCCCTCAGCCATCAGACTACTAAACTCAAACAAAAATCTGTACTTTAATAGCCTATTCCTTCTCTCCAGAGATGCTGCCTGACCCGCTGAGTTACTCCAGCATTGTGTGTCTATCTTTGCATTTTATATGCTTATTTATGTGTGTGTGTATATATATATATATATATGCAATGGTTTTTGGACACACTGATCTGTTCTGTATTTATTTATGCCTACAATATTCTGTTGTGCTGAAGCAAAGCAAGAATTTGATTGTACTATCTGGGACACATGACAATAAACTCTCTTGAACTTGAACTCCTAGACTGGAATCTTGAAACTGATGTGTCTTTAGATATGGTTCCCTTCTGCCACAGGTTACAAGATCAAGATACAAGATACATTTATTTGTCACATGTGCCAGTTGGCACAGTGAAATGTGATCCCCATACAGCCACACAATAAAATAAAGAACACAACACACGATAGAGTTTGACATAAAACATCCCCACACAGCAGAATCAAAGTTTCCCACTGTGAGGGAAGGCACCAAAGTCAGTCAGTCTTTTCCTCTGATGTTCACCCGTGGTCGGAGCCTCTGGAGCCCTCCGCAGTCGCCGCTACGGGCAGCCCGCCGCTCAGGCCCGCTCGCCAGGATGTTGGCGCTCCTACGTCGGAACGGGAGGCCAACCTCAGCGGCTTGGACCTTTAAATCGGCCGCCTCCCACCGGAGTCCGCAGCTCCCGACGTCCCCAGGCCGCGCCGGGCGGAAACTCACGCTGGCGGCCCTCGGCAAAGGGCCCCAGGACTCCGCGATGTCGGTCTGCGCCTCCCGCGCTGTGAGCTCCGTGAACCACAGCCCCGCGATGTTGGAGCAGCGGGCCCAACGCCCCGGAGCTTCAAACGGCGATCCAGGTAAGTATCGCCCTCTCCACAGTGAATACAGCGCCGCGCCGCCGCTGCCGAAGCTCTGGTCCGGTCCCTGGTCTCCGGTAGAAAAGGCCGTGCCAATCCTTATGGTAGGCCGCGAGGTGGGGGGCGAGGACGTGACTTGGAGAAATAGTTGCAACCTCGATAGGAAGCGACTGGGAAGCAGTTCCCCCTTACCCCTCCCCCACATAGAAAAACTAAAGAATCCCCAAACAAAACTATTTAGACAAACTAAAATTTAAAAAAGATAGGAAAAAACGGACAGACTGTAGGCAGAGGCGCCATCAATGCAGCGCCCCTAGTGTCGCCCCTTACAGGTGATAATGAGCCCACTACTGGAGGCAAGTTACTCGCTGTCTCTCCATCATCTCACACAGCAGGAGCCAATCACTAGCTCCACAGAACATTTGAACACCAGATCACACTTTGTTACAATGATGGCCTGTGCCAATAAATTACTTCTGCAGAGTTTTATAAACTGCATCGGAAACATTCAATGAATTCTGCCTGACAGTCAGATGGTCTCATACGAGGAAAGGTCTATAATACCTTAAAATTGGTTCATGGAAGACACGGATTATTTCAATTTTCCATTGTAAAAACAACACCTTTGCCCCAATGATCCCTGTCAAAATTATTGAAGTAATATTTCAGCAGAAAATTCTCCAATTCTTGAACTCAGTCTGATGAAGGGTCCCGACCCGAAACATAGTTTAGTTTAGAGATACAGCCTGTCTATATCCCTCCAAAAGATGTTGCCTGACTCACTGAGTTCTACCAGCAGATTTTTGTTCAGGATTCCAGCACCTGCTATCTCTAGTGTCTTCATTCTCTATAATTCAGTGCAGTTTAATACACTATATGTACATTTTATCAGATTAGTAATGTCCAAACAAGTTATCTTCTGCCTAACGGAGCTCCCACAATACCCAAATATTCCTACAAAAACTGCAAATGTTTAAACAACAAATAGAAAAAGCAACACTGTCTAGCAAGTGTTCTCCCAGATGGTTTTGAGGTTTGAGTTTTGTTGCAGTCGCACTTATTCAATTAAATGGAGAGTACTCCAACATGCTCCTAACTTTTGTCTTGTAAATGTTGGAAAGACCTTGACAGGGAATGAGGAAGTGAGTCACTTGCCACAAGACAACCACTCTCTGACTTATTGTAAGTCATAGATACAGCCAATAGATACACCACAATATTTATGCAGCACATTAGCGTCGTTCTTGGTCATTTATTACTCCCATGATGTTGGTGGTGGGTAGTAGGAACAATGAACAGTAAGGCATAGCCCATGAGCGAGAGACCATGAATGTGCAAGGAAAATGGGAAGTGTGATTTTCCACGTCTGCGTGAGTGCGAACTGGACAGGTTTGTGGAAGTTGGGCAAGGCAATCTGAAACACCTGTTTAAGTAACCTGCTGATACTCAGATGGAAAATTCTCACTGAACATTTGCATGGGTCTCAGGGGTTACTTGTACTCCACACATCACAATTACACTGGTGCACACTGAACTGATGGCCAACAGCCTTGCACCCAGTTACTGCCACTTCAGTTTCCATATTCGCAGGTGAAAGATGAAGGCCATAGTGACCTGGTAACACAACAGCTTGCATCAGGAAAGAAAACACCTTCTTTATTGGATTGCAATGAGTCTTCTCCTTCCTAGACTGGAATCCTGAAGCTGATGAGTCAGTTTCTCTTCCATTAGATATGGTTCCCTTCTGCCACAGGTCACCGGTGATAATGAGCCCGCTACTGGAGGCAAGTTACTCACTGCCTCCCCATCATCTCACACAGCAGGAGCCAATCACTAGCTGCACAGAAAACACCTGTGTAACTTTGTTATTAGTTACTATAACGATGGCCTGTGCCAATAAATTACTTCTACAGAGGAGACAAGAGTTTTATAAACTACATCGGAAACATTCAATTAATTCTGCCTAACAGTCAGATGGTCTCATACGAGGAAAGGTCTATAATACCTTCAAATTGGTACATGGAAGACATGCAGATTATTTTAAATTTCCATTGTAAAAACAACACCTTTGCCCCAATGATCCCAATCAAAATAATTGAAGTAATATTTCAGCAGAAAATTCTCCAATTCTTGAACTCACTGATGAAGGGTCCCAACCCGAAACATAGTTTAGTTTAGCGATACAGCCTGTCTATTTCCCTCCAAAAGATGTTTCCTGACTCGCCAAGTTCTACCAGCAGAGTTTTGCTCAGGATTCCAGCACCTGCTATCCCTAGTGTCTTCATTCTCTATAATTCAGTGCAGTTTGATACATTTAATGTGCATTTTATCAGATTAGCGATGTCCAAACAAGTTATCTTCTGCCTAAAAGAGCTCCCACAATAGCCAAATATTCATACAAAAACTGCAAACGTGGAAATAACAAATAAAAAATGCTGGCAACACTCAGTAGATCAGGCTCCATCTGTGGAGATCAGAGAGAAGTTAACATTTCCAGTCAAAGCGCCTTCAACAAAACTGGGAAATATAGAAAACAACTTTGTTTTAAACTGCATTTCGTGTAATTTATTTTACAAGGAAGAAACAAAGTAAAAAATGATTTGCGGAACATCTGCATTATTCCACAGAAGCGACCCTGATCTTTAGTTGCTTGACACTTTAAATCTTCATTTCAGTTCAACCAGTCAGTCTGTGGCCTCCTGGCCTGTGATAACAAGGCCCGATATAAGTTAGAGAACAGTACCTCATCTGGGCACATTATTAATTCACCACTCTCTTAAGGTAACTAGATTTCTCTGAATCAGAACCAGCCAGGTCATTCATCAATGAAACTGGCTGCCTTTTTCTCTCTCCATTCGCACTGAAACAGCAGCTGGGCAATTCCTACAGTTCTGCATTTTACAGCTTTTCACATTTCATCCAATGTATATTTACACCCTGCCTCCACCACGATTCACTCCAGCAGCACACTATCCCAGGGAGAGAAGGGTAGGGCAAGGCGCAGCAGAAAACATTGATGTTTATACTGGACTACTGTTGCCCTCTGCTAGAATCCAGCTGGAATCGTGCCTTGTACTCAGGGGCTCATCATGGGGAATCTTAAAGGTTTCACTATTTTAAGGAATGAAATTAAACAGTTTCACAAAATATAAATCTGAATGATAATAACAAGTAGCAAACTGAGTAAATATACAGGAGTGCAGCGTGCTCGATGCAGTCACAAGCACAGAGCCGTAGGGAACCAAATGACACCATCTATAGTTCACTGCTCGGCAGTTTCAGATACAGCCCGATGATGGATTTGTCCCATTGCTGAACCTGACAGTTTAATCAGAGATTCATTCACTTCCCATCTCACAATAATGCATGTCCTTGTGCTCAGAATTAATAAGGCAGCTGGTGGGAGAAGAGAAACAATTTATGTCCTTCAACTACATCCACAGATCCAGTAGCTTTGTGGCAAAGAGAAATTTATCATTACATTAACTTCTTTCAAAACAGACGGCCGCACATGGTATATTAACAATCACGTCAACTACTGGATCATTCCATCCCTTTGATCCTCCTGCCCCCATCCAACAGCCCCATGTCACCCAATCTGTCTTCATTTATTCATCACCATGTGAAGGTTCCACAGCATCTAGTGAAGTCTCTTATCAAGAGTGCCAGGATATTTCATTTCGGAGTCACGTGAGTGACTTCGTGAAGAGCCCGCCGGCACGCATGCGCGACATATCGTCGCAACGCATTGCTGCCGACAGCTGGCGGTGGGGCGCGCTCCTCGCCAGCCCTTCAAAAGGAGCCGCTTAGGTAAGTTAAACTAACCTTAAGTTGGTTGGCCCTTGCTGTCGGTTTTGTCTTTCAGCAAGGGTGCGGTTTGGAGTGTTTGGAAATGTCTGGACGAAGTCGTCGTTTGACCGGCCCGGCGCCCTCATCGGTTACACCTGGGGCCGGGAAGAGAGCGGGGAAATCATTGCCATCTGCTGCTGCAGGTCGGGACCCGCTGAGTCGCCACAGCTCCGAGGAGGAGTGCGTGGAGGAGGACGTCGGGGTGCCTCCTGAAAGGGTGGACCCTGCCACAAGTTCGCCTTTGGCGACAACGGGGAAGGGGTCTCGTGCTGCGGCCCGACCCCCCTCCGCTAGCCCTTCATTAAAAGGCAGCAGAGGAGCGCGTAAGCCTAACCCGGTTCGGGCCAAGGCTCCACCAGCCGCCATGGAGCGGTCTGGTGCAACGGCAGGACCTGGGTCGTTAAGGTCTGCTATCCAACTCCCAACCCCCGCTGCCGGGACGGGGGGCTTGGGTACGGTCCCGCCTCGGTCGCCGAGTCCCCAATGGATGGGTGGACGAGACCATGCGTCGGCACCGTCCAAATTGTGGACAGCCGGCAAGCCCGCGCGGGCGTCGCTCCATGCTTCTGCTGGAGTCGACCCTAAGCCGTCAGGGCCCTTTGTGGCAACGGCTTCTACTCCTGCCAAGAAGAGGCGGTTGGACACCTTGCCCGCGCGGGACTCGCACGGTTTCGCTGCGGCGGCCGAAAGCGATCCATTCCGGCACCGAGATCACTTCTCTGAGGTGCGGGCCGATGATAGGAGCCCCGGCATGTTTTCTGAGCCGGAGGACTCCAACCATCCGAGTGTTCAGGATGGGGGGCGTATTGACCGCATCGAGCGGCTGCTGGAGCTGGTACTCCATAATCAACAGCAGTACGCACCCACGGATATCGTCAGGCACAGGGCCACCTCGCCGGTTTCCCTCATCAGCGAGCCACAAGGGGAAGAAGGGTTTGACCCCACCCCAACACCGTCGGAGCCACCGACAGCTGAGTTACTGGACGTGGCAGCCAAATTTGCTGCACCAATTACAACTGGACTTCCGCTCCAGCCAAAGCTGGCAGCAACAGTGGACTTTCTCACGAATCATCGGTTGCAGGAGGAAGTACTCTCACAGGCCACTCAGCGCCACAAGGCCCCGTCCAACTGTAATGCCCTCAACGTGCCACTGGTCAATACGCCCATATGGGGCAACATCGGCGTGGCTGTCCGCCATCAGGAGGTTAAACTCCAGCGGATCCTCAAACTCCTCACGGCCGGTATTACCGCCTTTGTGCGGTCGGTCGATGGAACGGACCTGTCATTGGATCAGGAGGATGCGTTAGCACTATTATGTGCCACCCAGCATGAAATCAACGATTTCCGGAAGAACAGCATCCGTCCGTCTATCAACCCAAAATTTGCTGGGTTGTGTAAGCCACCGCCGCCCCCACCGCCCCGACAACTCTTCGGGGAAGACCTTCCGAAGAGGGTCAAGGAGCTGGACGAGGTAGCCAAAACGGTGGGACTTATGCGATCTCAGATCGCCCCCAGACCGATGGTGCCAAAAGCTCCCCCTGCTCGACCGCGAGGTCCGGTCGCATCAGCATCAAGACCATATGCTACTACTCAGCACTACTACCAACAGGGCCAGCAGCAGCGGTCTTTTTTAGGGTCAGGCACACAGCGACCCCAGTGGAAGATGAAGCCATCTTATCGTCAGCCCAACCCAGCACCTCCTCGGCCACCCAAGTATGTCAGGGACCGCCGGTGACCATGGAGGTAAGGCGGTCTGGGTTTCTTTCCCCTGCCCCTTTAATCTCACATGTGGGAGGGCGACTCCGGTTCTTTGCTAAAGCTTGGGTATCAGTTACTTTGGATAAATTTGTTTTACAAAATATTCGGGGTCATTCTATTGAATTTATTCACGGCAACATTCCTCCATCCCAGCATATGCCTAAACGGAAGTTTACGCTGTCTGCTGTTGAGCAGGCAGCAGGCACGGCTGAAATTATTCGTTTGGAACAAAAAGGCGTGATAGAGAAAACTATTCACGAGCCCATTGAATTCGTCTCCAATATATTTACTAGACGAAAAAAGGATGGAGGTTGTCGGGTAATTATTGATTTGACCCAGTTGAATACCTTTGTAACATATACACATTTCAAAATGGACACCTTTGAGACAGCCACATCACTGATTTCGCATGGTTGCTTTATGGCATGTATTGATTTAAAAGATGCATACTATTCAGTGTCCATCCGGAAACATCACCGGAAATTTTTGAAATTTGTCTGGATGGATCAGCTCTGGCAATATCGAGCCTTACCAAATGGGCTTACTACTGCCCCTAGGCTCTTTACTAAATTACTTAAACCTATTATGGCCAAATTACGCATAGAACATCATATTGTAATGGCTTATTTGGATGATATTCTGATTATTGGCAATACTCTGGAAGCAGCTGAAAGCGCTGTTTCAGCAACTGTTACTATATTTCAGCAACTGGGGTTTATAGTTCATCCAGAAAAATCGAAGTTTCACCCATCCCAGGTTATGGATTATTTGGGTTTCACGGTGGACTCTATTCAAATGAGGGCCACCATTCCATTTCACAAGGTGGAGGATGTCTCCCTTGCATGTCAGGATCTCGCATCCGCCAGTATACCATCTATTCGGCATACAGCTAAGATAATTGGGAAAATCGTAGCTTTATTTCCGGCAGCCCGGTTTGGGCCTTTGCATTATCAAAACCTGCAAAGGGCCAAAATTATTGCGTTAAAAAAGAACGCTGGTCATTTTGACAGACCTATGGAGCTGCCTTCTGATGCTAAGGTTGAGCTACAATGGTGGGTGTCCAATATTGGCAGGGCATTCAAACCCATTGTTGTGCCCAATCCGGTGGTATATTTGCAAACTGACGCAAGCTCTCTAGGCTGGGGAGCTGCGGACAGCTCTTCTAGTTGTGGAGGCAGGTGGGATCCCCTTGAAGCTAGCATGTTGCTAATACAAGGGATTAACTATTTGGAGCTGCTTGCAGCATTTCACGGACTGCGGGCATATTGTGCTCATCTTAGTGGTACTCATGTCCGTCTCCAAATAGACAACACCACAGCGGTGGCATATTTAAACCATATGGGCGGTACCAGGTCAGTCTCTTGTGACAAATTGGCTAATACTATTTGGTGCTGGTGTATTGATCGAGATATTTGGATTTCAGCCACCTATTTGCCAGGTAGGCTTAATACTGTGGCAGACACCAGGTCACGCAAATTCAATGATAGTATTGAGTGGATGCTGCATCCTCAAATATTTGCCCAAATTACAGCCAAATTTGGCCAACCGGATATCGACCTTTTTGCGTCCCGGTTGAACCATCAGGTACCGACATATGTTTCATGGGAACCAGACCCTGGGGCATTAGCGATTGATGCATTCTCGCTAGACTGGGGGAAGTGGTTTTTCTATGCATTCCCCCCGTTTTGCCTCATCAGTCGGGTATTACAAAAAATCAGGATGGATTCTGCCAGAGGCATTCTTGTCATACCCGACTGGCCTACACAGCCTTGGTATCCGGTGGTCTCTAACATGATTAGTCAACCTTGGGTCCCTCTAGAGGGTTGCCCGCATGTGGTTTCTCACCCTGTCTCAGGGGAGTTACACCCCTGCCATGCGTATCTAAAATTACTGGCTTGCAGGTTCTGACCAGGCCATGGATGCAGTATGGCCTTACCACCCGGACCATGAACACCATTGGAGCATCATGTCGAGAGTCAACCAGGCGGAGATATCTCTCCCACATCACCAAGTGGGAAGCCTACTGCAGTCGCTCTCACATCACCTATGACGATGTCTCCATAGCCGACGTCCTGGAATTCCTCGCGGGGTTGCACCATGATGAGCACTTGAGTTATAGTGCCATCAACAGCGCCAGGAGTGCGCTATCATTCTACCTCAACATCGAGGTAGGATCAAACAGGCTAGTGTCCAGGCTTATGCGGGGAATATTCAATCTGAATCCGCCTACACCACGCTACAACATCACCTGGGATGTCAGGGATGTACTTACCCTGCTCAGGTCGTGGTCACCCATGGAAGGGTTACAGCTGGACCAACTCACTATGAAATTGGTGATGCTACTAGCGCTGACTTCAGCACAGCGGGTTCAGACGCTCCACAAACTACGTATTGACAGGATGACGTCGACCCCTGGAGAAGTAGTCTTTTTCATCGATGAGCTACTTAAGCAGCATAGACCTGGGTGCACAGGGCTGCAGCTGAAGTTCCCGGCATACCCTGCAGATGCTCGGCTATGTTTAGCCACTCACATCCGTTACTACATCAAGGTGACGAGGAGCATCAGAGGAATGGAGTTGTACCTGCTTGTCACTCACAAAAGACCTCACCATTGAGTGACAGTCCAGACGATATCCAGGTGGCTCCGGATCGTCCTGGCTAAGGCAGGTATTGACACTAATGTGTTTAAATCCCACTCCACCAGGGCTGCATCTACGTCGGCGGCGAGGGTCATGGAGGTACCCATGGACCATATCCTCGCCACAGCAGGATGGGCGAATGAAGCTGTGTTCCAGCGTTTCTATAATAAGCCTGTTGCTGCTCCCCTTCAGTTTGCAGAGGCCGTGCTGAACGCCGGGTGTGAACGTGGGGATGTCCCTGATTGAAAGGGCGTTATTTGTGGTGTTATTAATAAATCTTTTTCTGTTTCAGTATAACCTCGTTTCATCAACTTGTTTACTCCAAGCCATCCTTGCTAGTGGTGTGTCCGCATGGACGTTGTCCAGGGCGTGTAATCACAGAAGCTTTGAAGTCTTCACGAAGTCACTCACGTGACTCCGAAATGAAATAGTAAGATTGAACGAGAACTTACCAAGTTTGAAGGTTGATCTTTATTTCATGAGGAGTTGCGGTGAGGGATTTCGTGCCCTCCGCTCCCAATCCTCGATCATCTTCAGCTGGTAATTAGAGTCTCTTTAAATCTTACTATGCCAAGTCCCATTTCTGTTGTTGTTTCTGTGATTCCACACCGCTGCTTTGAAGAATGTCGCGCATGCGTGCCGGCGGGCTCTTCACGAAATCCCTCACCGCAACTCCTCATGAAATAAAGATCAACCTTCAAACTTGGTAAGTTCTCGTTCAATCTTACTATTCTCATTGCCAGGTCTGATCCTGTGCTCATCAACTCCAAGAATCTTCAACAGTGATGAGTACAAGAGCCCCAGGTAGCCTCAGCGTGAATCCCCAGCGCTGTGAAGCTGTAGGTGCTAGGCCGGTTCTCAGTAGAACCATTGCCCTAGTGTCCAGACTACCTCAGTGTCCAGAAACCTACATGGAAGATCTGATGTATAGAGTAGCAGTAAGCTTTGTGAGCAAAGCCTGGTAAAACCAAGACATTCATTGCTGGATGTGCAGGTTCTCCAACAAATGCAGATAAGTGTGAGGTGTTGCATTTTAGTAAGACAAACCAGTGCAGAACTTGCACATGGGAGGGGCCTAGGCACAATGGTAGAACAGAGAACCGTAGGGGTACGGATACATAGTTCCATGAAAGTCTTTGGAACATGGGAGGAAATCAAAGCACCTAGAGAAAACCCATGCGGTCACAGGGAGAACGTACAAACTCCGTACAGACAGCATCTGTAGTCAGGATCAAACCCGGGTGTTTGGTGCTATAAGGCAGCAAGATCAACTAATCAGTTTAAACAAAATTCTGTAAAAATATGCATGGTATTGGTAGATCAGTGCAAAATCCCACAGCGTCAGTAATGTCCTTTCAATAAAGGACATCCTGTATACGATTACAAGCCCTCTCTGACATTGATACAAATAGTGGATTTCAGAAGTCACCTGGCAAGACAGTGAATAGTCATAAACAACTACAGTGTGATGTGGCCGCTCAAACCCCAGATATCCTCATCACAGCAGCACCTTCACCAGACTGTGCTGACTTGCCATTTTTCAGACCAACAGAAAATGTGCAACACTTAGAGGTGACCATATACAAAAGCTGCAGCAGATTAACTAATCCTTACACTCCACACTGCCCACCAACCTACTGAAAGGCCCTACAGAACCTCGGTGAGCTATTCAGGGCAATAATCACTTGGCAACGTCTACATCAAGTGAACAAAGCTATCCTCACTACACTATAGACACAGGAACGGGCCCTTCGACCCACAATAATGATCTCATCCACCTGTACAAAATCCATATGCCTCTATTCCCTGCACTTCCACGATCATATCTGCCCCCATTACCACACCTGTCAATGTGTTCAAGGCCCCCATCTCCACTGAACTTTCCCCCTCTCACTTTATTGTTATGCCCTTGCGTGTTGGGCATTTCCACCTTGGCAAATATGGTTCCGACTGTCTACCCCGATCTCTGCCTCTCAGAATCTTATATACTTCTATCAAGTCTCACTTCAACCTCCGACATTGCAGAGGAAACAATCCAAGTCTATCCAACTTCTCCTTGTAGCCAACACCCTGTAACCCGGGCAGCATTCTGGTAAACCTCCTCTATCCCCTCTCCAAAGCCTCCACATCTCTCCTGTAATGGGGCGACCAGAACTGCACGCAATACTCCAAATACTGTCCAACCAAAGTCCTATAGAGAGGCATCAGGATTGCCATTCTTGTCTTTGCTGAACATCAGGCAGGATGATACAAACTTGAATTATTCACCTCAACCATTCTTAAACTTTGTTTCTGTACAGAAAGCTCCCCACTTATTCCCTCCCCCTGGACTTCAGTGGATTTTTTTTTTTACAAGCAACCAGGTTTGACTAAATAAAATACATCCCAATACACTGTAGCTCATGAATCTAGCGAGGCTGATGCTCCCATTTCTGAACCCAATGTGCAACATCAGGCTGGATGTTATGAACATTAAATATGAGCAAAGTTCACAAAATGCTCCAGAGTACAACAGGAAAACAAATAGTGCCGCTTTCAAAATGATTAACAAGACCATCAGGAACATTCACAGAATGTGACTGAGGAAGGACCACACTGGGGCAGCACAGTGGCGCACCTGGTAGAGGCGCTGCCGCATGGTGCCAGAGAGCCGGGTTCGATCCCGACATCGAGTGCTGTCTGTGTGGAAAGTGCACATTCCCCCTGCGACTGCATGGGTTTCATCCCGGTGCTCCGGTTTCTTCCCACATCCCAAAGATGAGTGGCTTTGGAAGTTAATTGGCTTCTGTAAATTGCCCCCAGTGTGCAGGGAGGGAGTGGATGTGAAAGTGGGATAACATCAACCTAGTGTGAACGGGTGATCGATGGTGGGCGTGAACTCAGTGGGCCAAAGGGCCCATTTCCATGTTATATCTTTGAAACTTAAAACTCAGCTGTAAATGTCACCAAAGGAAGATGAAGACTTGACGGAGGCATATTCCCAACTACATTAACAACCCCCATCAATTCCCCTTTCAGCCACCTACACTATTGAATTTATCAGCATAGATTACAGCATGGCAAACTTGAACATCTTTGGGACGTAGAAAGGCACTTGTGGTCAACCCTAGAGACAGTGCTGGAGACCAGGATCAAACTGGGTGCTGGAGCTGAGATATACTGCACGACCTGCCAACCCACTGTACCTTTATTGGGGAGGATGTTATTTTCCTCCCACGTTATTCCTTTATCTATTCCTTTGTTCACCTGGTAATGAAACCTTGGTGTAGTTATAGACTCGGATTTGAATTTTAACAGCCATATAAAGACCATTACCAAATCTGCCTACGACCATCTAAAAAACATTGCAAGAATCAAGGGATTTCTGTCCAAAGAAGACACTGAAAAACTTGTTCATGCATATATCTTCAGTAGGTTAGATTATTGTAATAGTATCTTTACAGGTCTCAGTAAAAAATCAATTAAACAACTGCAGCTTATCCAGAATGCCGCTGCCAGAGTCTTAACCAACACCAAGAAAATGGACCACATTACACCTGTCCTTAAATCTTTGCACTGGCTCCCTGTGTGTAAAAGGATAGATTTTAAAATTCTGCTACTGGCATACAAGGCTCTGAATGGTCTGGGTCCAAAATACATCTCTGACCTTCTTGTTGTTTATGAGGCACCTAGACTCCTCAGGTCTTCGGGGACAGGTTTACTCCATGTTCCCAGGGTGAGAACAAAAAGGGCTGAAGCAGCATTCAGTTTCTATGCTCCACACCTGTGGAACAGGCTCCCCGAACACCTGAGGTGTGCACAGACTGTAACCACATTTAAGTCAGGCCTAAAGACACTATTGTTTGATGTAGCTTTTTCATGACCTTACATGCGGGTAATTTTAATCTTCTTGTTTTAACCTTTTTATGTGCTTTTAAAATCGCCTTAATATTTTAGTGATTTACTATTCATGCAATTGGCTTATTGGCTATTTTGTTGTCCTGTGTTGTATTGTGGTTCTGCAGTGTTTTTAAACTATGTTATTCTCTTGTTTCTTTTGTAAAGCACTATGAATTGCAGCTTGTATGAATGGTGCTATATAAATAAACTTGCCTTGCCTTGCCTAATGCTTTCCCATGACACTCCAAGTGGAGTGCCTGATTTAGGAGCATGTCGCCCACCAAACAAAGGCAACCAAGTATAATTAGACCCTCTGTGGTGGGAGAAGACACTGTCATTGGTTCACTTATCCTGCCAATGTATTTTGGTGTTTTTGCCGATGTCGTGCTGGTGGTATCTTTCCGCTGCTTTGCCAAGACTACCGTGAGCAGTCCAGGTATTAGAAGAATGCAGGAGAGCAGGGATCACTGCTGTCCAGCAGATTAGTGATTGGTTTACATGGGAAATGGTCCACTTTTTGCAGGTGACATCGTGGAACTTCTTGGCTTTGGTGGTTTATTTTGTTTTTTCCCCCTATAGGAGCTTTATTACATAATCAGTTACAAAGTACTGCTAAGATCAAAACTGACCAGCTACTTCAAACACCAGTCGTCAAGTTATAACATTACGCCCCACCCACATATCCACCACAAAGCACTTGACCCCCCCCCCCCCCCCGCGGCCTCCAAAGTCCCCGTGGACAGCGCGTTCCATTTCCAGGGATACGTGGGCACGGATGTGCTGGAGATGGCAGCGTGCAGCTCGGACAAAATGGTGGATACATTTAAGGTAATCGCTCACCTCCTGGCAAAACCTGGTTGTTTGCCCTTCTTCTGCAGATTCAGCAAATTCTGTCCATGGCAACCTTTCTCTGGTGCAAAAGGCAAAAGGCATAGCTACAAAACAGAAACAAAACACTGCATTGAGCTACAGCACTGAAATAGGATATCATTTTCAGAAGATAGACACAAAAAGCTGGAGTAACTCAGCGGGACAGGCAGCATCTCTGGAGAGAAGGAATGGGTGACATTTCGGGTCAAGACCCTTCTTCAGACCATTTTCAGATTTGTTCATCGAGATAAGGTGGGACTTTCCCAGGGATTGCAGTAAGCTGTTTAAGAGGGAAAGCCAGTTAATACCAAGCTTATCTCCAGCTCTCACACCAGTGAAAGTCTCCCTCCCTCCTAGGCAGTTTTGGCAACCAGGCAGATTTGTCCCGCTGTGTGAAACGTTGCAATATCTGTTCGAGCCACACAGTGGGACAACTCAATGGGCAATCTGAAGAGGCAGCAGGTGCAACAGTGCAGCAACTTGTTGTTACACACCAAAGATTCAGACTTCTGGAGTTCCTAGATTTGGCACAGACAAGCACGTATGGGAAATCCAATACAAAAATAAAAAATAAAATAAAACTAAATGAGCGTTCACAAATGTTGATCTGTTAATATGTTAACACAAACAAAAAATGCCCCTTATCCAGACCAGCAATCGGAGTTACCTACTGATGGCTCGGACCCAAAATGTCACCCATCCTTTTTTCTCCAGAGATGCTGCCTGAGTCGTTGAGTTACTCCAGCACTTTGTGTGTATCTTTAATGATCCACGGATGCAGGTTCCACTACACAAGAACTGGCCAACTTAAATTCAAATAATTAACCAACTCCAGGATTTTTAAGTCGAGACAGTTTCTGTAACATAAACTTCAAATCAGCGAGAATGCTGCAAAAAGGGGCACATGGGTCACTGATGAACTCTGCCATCCATGCCCGGTCTAGATAGACACAAAAAGCTGGAGTAATTCAGCGGGACAGGCAGCATCTCTGGAGAGAAGGAATGGGTGACGTTTCGGGTCGAGACCCTTCTTCCGACTACCTAGTCTAGCTTGTGTACAACTCCAGAGCAACCACTGTTGCCGATCATTAATTGCCTCCTCAGTTCGGGGGCAGTTAGGATGGACAATAAGTGCAAATCTTACAGGGCTGCTTAAATTCATTCAAAGGATTGGACAAACACAACTGAGCTGTCAATCCAATGCATACTGGAAAAGTAGTGTGGATTTCAAAACCATAAAAGCAGATCAATGCTTCCATTTTTCAATGTTACAGACATTAAAACAAATTAGTACTTATCCCAAAATAAACTAATAGACAATATACATGTGGATGACAAGAACATGTTTCATTTATCATTCCCATGCCGTTTAAATCTAGTCACATAGGCATTAAATCACCTGCAATGCTGTGATGCAGCTGAATGGTTTGCAAAAGATTATGAGAACAATAAAACAAAAACAAGTTTCAAACTATGGGCCTGAGGGTGAGAACAAACAGAATAACATGCTCAGTTAAATGTATAATCACCAGCAGTTTCCAATATGTGTCACTTTCTGAGACTGAAACAGAACTGATGGCAGGCTACAGATGACACCATCTGCTTGTTAAACCATCTGATTAAAGAGGTGCCTTCCAAGGAACAGGACGGTGTTCATCTAGCCCTGCAGGGAAGACATTCAGGCCCACACTGAGGGATTTACATGGTTAGTTACGCCAACCACAGAATGCAACACAATTTCACTGGGGGGGAAAAAAATCAAAGACTGCAATTACTGAGAGTTTGAAATAAAAGCACTCAGCAGGTTAGGTGCTGTTCATGGAATTCTGGCTACACCAATGAAATTCAGTTTTTTTTTAAATAAATGTTTTTTGCCCAACTGGTTTGCAGGTCACTGGATTTTTTCACACTTATCTTTGTCAATTTTCACTATATATTATTAGCAGAGGCAGAAACGAATCCAAATGTCAGGCTCACAAATGTGAAGTTATAGCAGGTTATAGTCCTTTGTGGCGACTCTATCCCAGTACCCTATACCTGCTCCCTCCTCATACTCCTTGATGCCTTCTGTGTCTGAAGATTCACCTATCTCACAATCTGTCGCCTTCACAGAAACCTTGCCTTCCCAATTCCAATTGCCACAAGTGAAAAGATTTTTCGGCAGATCCCCTCAAACTCTCATACCCTTCACATAAAAGCAGAGAGAAAACATTTAGCATGTTTTCATTACGGTGAAAAGTTTATCACCATCTTCCTTGTCTATGCCCCCTCATCATTTTGTATACCTCTTTCAGGTCCCAACAGGGAAAAACAAACCCAACCTTTCTAATCCTCCCTCAAAACTGAAACACTCTTCCCAAATAAATTCAGACACTTGGCCTCTGCCACCTTCAGATTAACCAATCTCTCTGTGAAGATTTTCCTGATCCTAATCTTAAATGTCCTACCCTTACCACGTGACCCACACTTGTAAACCCCCAAGCCAGGGTAAACATCTTCGGTTGGCCTAATCCAGTCAGAATTTTCTACATTTCAATGGGATCCCCTCTCAACTTAATAAATACAGGTCAGGTGCCTCAGGCTCCGCTGGTACGACAGACTTCCTTTACCAGGAATCAGCCCCACAATTGCAAGTATCCTTTCTTAAGTAAGGAGACCAAAGATGCATACACTACTCCAAAGCTTTTTTTTTCTTATTGTAGTAAGATATTCGTACTTCTGCACTCAAAACCTTACCTCGGACTTACTGCACAGACATTGTGGAGCCACGCAACAAATTGTGTTGCATCAACATTGAGCTGTAATTGGCTGGTATCCAGAAGAACCTTCCCAGGGTCCCTGCCTGATAAGCTGAGCGTTTCCAGCTATTTATTTTATTTCCGATTTCCAGGACCTCAACGTTTTTTATTTTCAAGTGTCAAGGATATTTTCAAATTAGCTCTGGGAAATAAATCGCAACATCCCCTCCTAGTAATGGGAATCCTTGGCCCATGACCATTTAAAATAGAGCTTTGGGCAATTCAGCACGACATTCAGCACAGAGAACTGGCAAGCCTTTTGGGTGTACAAGAACCCCAGTAAAATCAGATGGAGGAGCTCATCCCTTCCCAGACTTCCCACGTACCTTGCCAAGCATTGCTCCTCACTGAAGCAGAGCGAGTAGATCCCACACTCCCTTCCGCAGAACCTGAGTGGAAGCCCCAGCAACTGTCCAAGAGAAAATACTTCTGAAGATCTGCTGTACCCCATTTTCTGGTGGATTCAGCTCAAGGCTAAATGCTGCCGAGGTCTTAACACTTGCAATGCTTTGTTATTAAACAATACAAATGAATCAGAACTATAATCATCACAAATTTCCCTACTTTGACATAATATTGAGGAAAGCACATGATGGAAACAGCTGAAGATGTTGGTGCCCAGAACACCAGTCAAAGGAAGTTCTACAGTGATGTCCTGAGGCTGAGAACATTGAACTCGTCATGTGTGTAAATCTTTGTGCAAACAGTGTAGTTAAAACAGAGTAGAGTTTTTCCTTTCAATGCCCACAGACATCAGTTTTACCATTGTTTCTTGTTCTCACACTGTGTCAAATATCACCTTCATGTCAAAGGGTACACTGATCTCTTGTCCACATTTGGGTCATGATTGCAAAGATGGATGTTAAACAAAACGTGAGCAGTAACTCTGCTAGCCGGGTGGGTACTGGGTCAGCCCATTCTACTGCATTGGACCATTTGTGAAGAAGTGATAACTTACTCCAAGCCTCCTGGAAGCAGATGATGTTTACCCCACACATGGCGGCAACTTCCACAATGTCCCCGATTCGTTTGTGAAGAGCTGCAATCTAGAGTAAAAAAGTTTACAATGAAAACATTGAACATTAGCTGGTTTGCTTCAGAAGTTTCCATTGTACAAAATCTGCGATTTACAAGACCATCAGCGGCGATGGCTAACACTCCTGTAACTGTTTTTATGTACTGCGAAAGCTCTCACTGCTACTGGGGCAGTGGTCTCACTTCAGTGACGTCATATATTGTCTGAAGAATCATTTCCAACCTGAGCAACGTACTATTTCACAAAAGGTTGGTAATAATTAGAATCGAAAAGAAACATAACCCCTCCGTAGGATTACCTCCAGGTAATTATTCCTATTCTTTACTTTTGAACAAAAGCTCCTGCATCAAACCAAATTAACAAATGCAGAGACCAACACCACAAGATGAAACTAGGAGTGGAAAGGAGGAGAGTGGGCAATGGGCTATTTGAAACAAATAAGACGCATATTTAGGTGTCAGCATTAATATCTTCCTGGCAAAAGCAAAAGATACGGGTTCAAGCATCATTCCAAAATCTTCATGTCTGCAATCTTCCCTGTCTCTGCAGGATTCACCAGCCCCACAACCCTCAGAGATGAGTTGTAGCCTCTGAGAAAGACCCAATTTTAAATACTCCACAATTGGTGGACAGACCTTCGGATGCCTTAAATGAACACTGACCTCCAATTTCAGATAGTCCTTGCTTTCTCCCTCCTTCCCCCTCCCCAGCATTCCCACAAGCCTACTGTCTCCGCCTCTTCCTTTCTTTTTCCCGCCTCCCCCGACATCAGTCCGAAGAAGGATCTCGACCCGAAACATCACCTATTGCTTCTCTCCATAGATGCTGCATCACCCACTGAGTTTCTCCAGCATTTTTGTCTACCTTCGATTTTTTCCAGCATCTGCAGTTCTTTCTTAAACATGGAGACTATTCTAGGTTGGTCAGATCAGTCTCACCCCAACTCCTGGAGTCATGATATTACAACTGGGACACACAGCACATATGTTTGTTTGTCTGCATGTTTGGCCCATATCCCATACATTTTCCTATCCATGTACCTGTCCAAATGTCTTTTGATGGTTGTTAAAATACCTACCTCAACCACGTTCTCTGGCAGCTCATTCCATATACCCAGCGCCCTCCGTGTGATAAAGTTGCCCTTCAGATTAATGTTAAATTTGGAATATGATTTGGATAAGTGGATTGAAGGCTTTGCGACAAAGTTTGCAGAAGATGCTAAGATAGGTGGAGGGGCAGGCAGTGTAGAGGAAGCAAGGGCTCTGCAGAAGGACTTGGACAGGTTTAGAGAGTGGGCAGAGAAGAGGCAGATAAAATTCTGTGTAGCAAAGTGCGGAGTCATGTAATTTGCTAATAAGAATAAAGGTGTAGATTATTTTATAAATGGAGAGAGAATCCAGAAATCAGAGATGCAAAGGAACTTGGGAGTGCTGGTGCAGGACTCCCAAAAAGTTAATTTGCAAGTCGAATCAGTAGTATGGAAGGGAATTCAATACTAGCATTTATATCAAGAGGACTGGAATACAAAAACAGAGATGTAATGCTGAGGCTTTATAGTGGGAGAGTCTGGGACTAGAGGTCATAGCCTCAAAATTAAAGGACATTCTTTTAGGAAGGAGATGAGGAGATGTGTCTTTAGTCAGAGGGTGGTGAATCTGTGGAATTCTTTGCCACGGAAGGCTGTGGACGCCAAGTCAGTGGATATTTTTAAGGCAGAGATAGACAAATTCTTGATTAGAATTGGTGTTAATGGTTATGGGGGAGGCAGGAAAATTGGATTAGAAGGCAGAGATCAGCCATGATACAATGGCGGAGTAGACGCGATGGGCTGAATTGCTTAATTCTACTCCTATAACTTGTGAACTTGTAAATCTTTCCCGTTTCACCTTAAACATATCTAGTTTTTGATTCCCCTATTCTGGCTAAAAGAGTCTATGCATTTACCCTATTCCGTATGTTCTATGTTTAACACTGATCTTCAAGCTTCTCTCCCGAGAAAGCCAAGAGGCAATTTCAAAGCCCTCTTTAAAATTACAGATGAACTATAAGAGGCAGAAAAGGTGTTTATTTGTGAGGAGCAGAAGGTGAAAATTGGGTTTATGAGCGTTAAAAAGCATAGAGTGTGAAAGATACATCTTCTAGATGCGCTGGGACGCATCCTCAGTGATGTGACCTGGGTTCATCGGGTGTTTCGGGTCTCACAACATCAGACACCCTCGCCCAGGCGACCCAGCCGGGGTTGATCAAGCCCCGACTTGCATCCCAGCAGCAACCGCCCACGGATCAGCCATCTTAATCCAAAGCCACCTAGTGGTTTTATCTGCGGCTTCGCTTGCGGATTGAATGGCCCACTTCTTTGCCAGCCCCGTGGTGCCCAACTGGTTGAGGACTTTGCAGAGTGAGGGTCCTGCAAAGCCTCTACAGCCCACCTCTATGGGCTCATCGTATGTCTTCCAGCCTCTGTCCTGGCACATCTGCACCAGTTCCTAATACTTTGCGCGCTTCCTCTCATTAGCCTCTTCAATACACTCTTCCCAGGGCACTGCCAGTTCCAGAATGATCAGCTGTTTTGTCACTACGGAGCGTTAAAAAGCATAGAGAAACTATCTGCAAAGATCATTACCCAGGTCTCAGCAATTAATCTGTATGCAATTCTAGGCCCCTGAACTAGATCCAATGGTTACATGGGAAACGAAAAGGTCTACTTTCTATAAATATCCCATGTAAACTGAATGTGGGCCAGCTTCAATGCTGCCTGGAGGGATTGAACAGCACACATGCATTTAACTGCGGATAAGCGCAAAGGTAAAAGGAACTGAGATTGAGCTGATCAGGTGAAAAGGTGTAATGAGGGAAGACTGATGTAGTGCAAAACTCCGGGACAGACAAAAGGACATGAAAAGTGCTGGAGTAATTCAGTGGGTCAGGCAGCATCTCTGGAGATCATGGATAGATGAAGTTTTGGGTCGGGACCCTTCTTCACACTGGATACCCAAAACATCACATATCCATGTTCTCCAGAGGTGCTGCTTGACCCGCTGAGGTTCTCCAGCACTTTGTGTCCTTTTGCGTCAACCAGCATCTGCAGTTCCTTGTTTCTACCTTCCGAGGCAGACAAGTGGTGTTGTAAATCCTACACCCTCAGTCACAAACATGGCGATCATCGGCTCAATTTAAGTACCAACATGAAACTGTGCATTCCACGCACCTGGTCAGATACCGGCGAGTCGGTGGGAAGGACAATCTTGTTCTGAACAAGCCCCACTCTAACAATGTGCGGCTGGCGGAGCTGCTCTGGGGCTGCCTCAAACCCAAAACCACGCAGCTCAAAGTCCCCCTCCAGGGATGCAGTCACAGCGCCCTCTGGGAAATCCAGTGTCCTGAAATATACCAAAGCAAACTGTTACAATCAAAGGGTGAATGCTCCCCCCCAGCACCTTGGGTTGTCCATATATACGGGTGTTGAGCACAACTCTTCACAGAAGCTGCTTTTGTCTAAATCATGACTGATTCAGAAGTGACTCTACTCACGTGGCACCCTTCCCCCACAGGAATCATGCTGCAGCTTTATAAACTTTGTTTGTTGAGGAGGTGACAAATAAGATTGAAGAGGGCAGTATAATGAATGTTGTCCACATGTCTTTAAAGCAATCAACAAGGACTCGCATGATAGAATAAACTGCAGATAAAGTAACATGGGATCCATCGAGGTTTGGCTTTTCCATAGAAGTGTATGTGGTGGTGGAGAGGTATTAATCTGTCTGGAAGTCTGTGACAGGTGTTGTTCCACAAGGATCAGTGCTGGGATCTCAGCTATACGTGATTTATTTTTGGGGAAGCACAAAGGAGGGGTACCAGCTCAGATCCTGGAATTGGGTGACTTGTGGGAGGATGTGGGGTGCTGGTCAGGGATTCACATGGCACCCCACGGCTGCTAGCAGGTCATAGTGGAAGCTAGCTCCCTGGAGGGACAGATCATAATCCTAGTTCGGTCTCAGGAACATGAAGCTGAATCATAGAGTCATACAGGGTGGGGGGGGGGGGGGGGGGTCAAGGAAAGAGCGTTCACATCGCGGCCCTGTTTCCACCAATCTTTCCACCACCACGCTGACACCATTGTATGCAGATGGCGAGAAGTGTGTTTAGCTCTGGCTGAACAACTTCTAATCTTGTGTGTGGACTCGATAAGAAGATACAGTGTGGAAGCAGGCCCTTCGGTCCAGCTTGCCCACACCGACCAACATGTCACCCCGACACTAGTCCCACCTGCATGCACTTGGCCCATATCCCTCCAAACCTGTCCTTTCCATGTTCCTGTCCAAATTTTGCTCATAAGTTGCGACAGTACCAGCCTCAACTACCTCCTCTGCAGCTCGTTCCATACGTTCCATGTGTGAAAAGGGTACTCTTCAGTTTCCTATTAAATCTTTCCCCCCTCACCCTAAACCTATTTCCTCTGCTTCTTGACTCCCCTAGTCTGACCAAGAGACTCTGTGCATCTACCGGATCTATTCCTCTCATAATTTTGCACACCTCTACAAGATCACCCTCATCCTCCTGTTCTCCAAGCAATAGAGTCTTAGCCTGCTTAACCTCTCCCTATAGCTCTAGCCTTCAAGTCCTGGCAACATCCTCGTAAATCTTCCCTGCATCCTTTCCAGCTTGGCAACATCTTCTCTATAACATGGTGCCCAGAATTGAACACAATACACTAAATGCAGCTTCACCAACATTTTATAAGACTGCAACATGACCTCCCAACTTCTATACTCAATACACTGACTGATGAAGGCCAATATGCCAAAACCTTTTTGACCACCCTATCAACCTATGATACCATTTTCAACGAACTATGTAACTGCATTCCTAGATCCTCTGCTATAAAACACACTCCAGAGATCTATGTGTAGGTCCAGCCCATGTTAGTCTTCCCAAAATGCAACACCTCACATTTCTCTGTATTAAATTCCACCAACCATTCCTCAGCTCACATGCCCAATTGATCAAGATCATGTTGCAGGTTTTGACAACCATCTTCACCATCTACAATATCATCCACTTTAGTATCATCAGTGGGTAGATAAGTAGTCCTTTGGCTCCCCAATGGCTGACTTGTCAGGCAGTTTGGAACATCTTCCCCTCATGGTGTCACTGGACCAAGAGAACGCATGGTTCTGTAGCGCAAGCAACTATTATCTTCCATCAGGATGATGGACCTACTATCAAAGCTTGGGCCAACAGCCAGCTACCCAGGCTGCCACCAAATAGGCCAGCAAGGCCCAATCTCACTAGTCCTTTGAGACCCAGCCATTGAGGCTAAAGGTGCGCTATTAATATTATCAGGCAATGCAAAATCTAGTCTTATTAAGGCCAGACAGCAAGGCTTTGTGCAGGGAAAGTCATGTCTTACTAACTTAGTGAATGTAGTCCGTATACCTTTACTAAAGCACTCAATATGGGCGCTCAAGATGGGCTGAAACAGAGGATTAAGTAACCTGGAATCCATGGAGGGTTGTAGATTGAATTGTATAAAGCTTCTGTTTTTTATTTAAAACATTTTGAAAGAGAGAAAAGAAATAAGAGGGAAAAAAAAAGGGAAACTATAAACTAATAGTGAGGGGGGGGGGAGAAAACAAAGGAGGTTACCAATAACACAATTTTGGAGATAGGTCCGTAGGCCAACCTAAACTTTAATTTATCCATGTTCTCTAGAGACACTGCCTTACCCGCCGATTTACTCCCGCACTATATGTCTTCTTCTTTACCAGGATAAATTTCAGTTATGAGGAAAAATTGGAAAGAGTGTATTTGTTTTCCTTGGAATAGAGGAGGCTGATAGAAATAGAGATAAGATAGACCGTATGGAATTTATCCCAATATCAGAGGTGTCTGCAACTAGAGGGCAAAGGTTTAGTATCTGGGCGAATGTTTACATCATTAAGGCACAGAAAGCTACAGATCAAACGTTGATAAATGGGATTAGTATAGAGTCTGGTGGGGATTATTTAAAGGTTGTAAAATGATGTGGAAGTTGCAGCCATTATTTCAAAACAAAAAGTCTTCGGAATGACTGCTCCTAACGTACACTGCAATCAGTTAGAAACTAAAATGACAGGACAGCTTTACAGGCAGACTAGAAACAAGGAACTGCAGACGCTGGTTAATGCAAAAAATAAGATAAAGTGCTTGTAACTCAGCGGGTCAGACTACATCTTCTGGAGCACATGGAAAGGTGATGTTTTGGGTCGGGACCCTTCTTCAGATTGATTGCGGTGGGTTGGGAAAGAAAGTTGGAAGAGAGGAGGAACAGGACAAACTGTTCAAGAAGGAACTGCAGATGCTGGAAAATCGAAGGTAGACAAAATTGCTGGAGAAACTCAGCTGGTGCGGCAGCATCTATGGAGCGAAGGAAATAGGCAATGTTTCGGCCCGCTGAGTTTCTCCAGCAATTTTGTCTACCTAGGACCAGGACAAAGCCTGGCAAGTGATAAGTGGAAAAGGAACAAAGTGCTTGGGTTACTCAGTGGCTTTGGGGAACATGGATAGGCAACGTTTCAGGTTGGGACCCGCGATAAGTGCATGCAGTTGAAGGGGGGGTTTTGATTGGCAGATTGTTGGACAAAGGCCAGACATGCAAAGACAAAAAGGTGTGCGATAAGGATACAAGAATTGCAAATGGTGAAGCCTGAGGAAGGAATGTGTATGGAAGGGGAGGGGGAAGAGGAGAAATGAATGCTTCCAGGTGGGGCACCTGAAAAAAGGGGGGTGGGTGGGGGTAGAGGAAGGGGAAAGAATGGGTAGTTCTCAGCTGTATCAGCAGAATGCAAAACATGGCTTATTTTAATGTGCCTACCTCAAACCAGAAAACTTCATCTTAAGTCATTTATCACCATTATGATGGAGTTGAAGGAAGCTTCCAGACCAGACTTATTAGTGACTTGGTACATCAAACATGGTCATTGTGATATCTGTCTGACTGGCAATAATTGGGGTATTTGTGTACACAAGTCAGCTCCCCCAACACTAATTTTAGGCTGTCACCTATTCCTTTCCTCCAGAGATGCTGCCTGACCCATTGAGTTACTTCAGCTTTTTGTGTGAGAAAGAACTGCAGATGCTGGATAAAATTGAAGGTACACACAAAATGCTGGAGAAACTAAGCATGTGAGGCAGCATCTATGGAGAGAAGGAATGGGTGACGTTTCAGTCTGAAGAAGGGTCTTGACCCGAGTGAGTTACTCCAGCATTTTGTGTCTACCAGCTTTTCGTGTCCATCTTCGGTTTAAACCAGCATCTGCAATTCCTTCCTACACATTTTGTCCTACTAATTTTAGTTGTCTGGGATCTCTGTCCTCAGGAGCTTTTCGAAGATCCATCCATACTGTTTTGCAGCAAAAATATTCAGAGGCGTCTTGCCAGCTACAATATGCTCCCTTTGATAATAAGTAATTCTGTAAAGTTACTTATCTGCATTGAAAATGTTAAAGTGAGGTAGATAATGATAGCCATTGAATCTGCAGTTAATCATTTATTGCTGATCTTTGTGTTTAAAACATATACATTTAATATAGCGTGAGTTTGGAGTTATACAGCATGGAAATAACACCAAAACACCCAACTACTCAGAGTCCCGTATACCCGTGTTTGGTGGATATACCTCTAGAACATCCGTGTACCTGCACAAATATCGTCAACTGTTACCATTTCACGTGCCTCAACTACTGCCTCCAACAGCTTGTTCCATATACCTACTGTGTGAAGAACCTACCCCTCGGGTCCCCTTTAAATAGGTACTTCATAATCAGCTTGGACAGGATGGCCCTAGGGCAGCTTTTGTGCCGTATGGCATTGACTCTTAACTAACTATGATGATCACTATACCCTTCTTACCTGCCTTTGTGTTTCAAGAAGTAACACCTTGCAAGTCTTGAGACCACTCCTCCCTGCTATCCTATGTCTCCTTTCCTGCTATTCATTATTTCCACCCAAATCATCAAATGATTGGGGATGATCAGCCATGATCACATTGAATGGCGGTGCTGGCTCGAAGTTCCGAATGGCCTACTCCTGCACCTATTGTCTTTGTCTATTATCTAATTCAAGTCCGCATGACTATTTACTGTATCTATGCCTCCACTCAGCACCACACTGACACATTCCTTAATCAACAATACCACGTGAACTGGCAAACATTAGAGGAACACACCATGTGCATGTGGGTAGGATTGGTTAGATTGGCATCGTGGTCTACACAGATGAAAGGTACTTTTTCACCTCCACCTTTCTACTCCCTTTCATTTTTTGTCTATTTTGGAACTTGAAAACCTCAGGAGATTAGGTAGGTATGTTACAAAACTTACCTTGAGCAGCGCTGCAGTTCTGCCGCTCCCTGTGTGCGCGACTTTGGCGCCTTTCAGAGGGGGGTGGGCTTAAAGTGCCGTTTTTCTTCAGACTGGGCAAATCGATCAATGTCGGGCGATTTCGTTGCGGAAGAGAAATCGCTCCGACATTTCATTAATTAAGGTATTTTTAAATGACGCTAGATTATTTATTATCTAGAGTAATTTAAAAATCACCTTCAAAAGCCGTGAGCGCCGATAACGGGAAGGATTTTGCGTAGGGGAGAAAAAAAGGTACACAGTTTATTTTTATATTAAAAGTTGGTTTTTATGGAGGCTTTAATAATATTTTCATGTTGCGAAATGGGGTCCAAAAAGAATGTATGAACCAGCTGTATTTTTCATACCTACTTCACAGCAAACCGCAACGTTCCAATCCACTGCATTCCACTAAAACCCACTTGCTAGTTGATTTAAATGGCCATTAATTTTCAGGCATTAAACACTAAATTAATTCCATTTGGCCCAGAAATTCATGAAAATTAGATAAAAAAATTATGTTATATTGTGGATTATTGTGTGAATGTTATTTGGACACTTAGGCAATTTAAGAAAAGTTTATCTTTTCTTAAGAAATGGATAAATGTTTAGATCTGCTCATTGAAGTTTGTAATTAGCTACAATTAGATAACTAACTAATTATATGCTTTAATTTCAGGTCATCCAAGTAAGATTGTTTCATATTTGTTTCAGAATGCTTCAGTCTATAATAACTGAAAATGTCATTGAGTTCTCTTAAATTTTAAGAAAGTTATGGGCTTTTAACGGTTCTAGATCACAGCTTTTGAGTTAAGTCAATTGAAAGGCAATGGGGAACAAGATGCTAATTTCCGAGTATGAAAATGGTCATACCTTTCTTAATACTGAAGATATGAAAGTGAATTAGGTGTCAAATTAAACTTCTTTTTATGCTTTATCTGATGGGATAAATTGCAGACTTAATTTTTTAAATCTCAAAATTTTGTTACATTGCTAGATTAAGTTGCCAGTCCTGGTCTCTGTAATAGCTATTAAATCAAACTTATTGGTTTCTGTTTGTCCTGTCAACTCAATTATCTTGTTACAAATTCTGCATTCAGATAGAGCCTCAAGCTTTGACTTTTTACAAATGTTACTTTCGGATTTAATTTCTGATGTACACTCTTATTAAATTTCCTGTCCATTTCCACCATTTTCTAATATCCCCTTCGCCACCCTGTAACATACAGTTTATGTATTTATTTATTGATTGATTGAGCTTCTCATGAACCCCTTCCTCCATTTAATAGTGTGCTCTCTCTCTCTAACATGTGTTGTGCAATTCACCAGGACACTGGTCTGTGCAACAGTTCAAAGGAAGCCCATCTGACAGAACAGCTCTCTATTCTCCAAGTGACAGTGTCCCATGAATTGAAACCCTTTTCTCCCACACCAATCCTTGAGCCTGTGATTCTGCTGCAAACATGATTTGCATTGTACCCCTATCTCACCTTACTTGTGCATATGATAGATAATAAACTCAATTTGAGCGTCTAGGTTGAAAGCCATTTCTCAAATACCCCACCAAACGTTCCACCACTAATCGCAAGCACCAAACTGCTTGAAGAAGGGTCTCGACCCGAAACGTCGCCTATCTCCTTCGCTCCTTAGATGCTGCTGCACCCGCTGAGTTTCTCTAGCTTTTTGTGTAACCCTCGATTCTCCAGCATCTGCCGTTCCTTCTTTAACAAACTGCTTGAAGAACTCAGCGGGCCAGGCAGCGTCTGTGAAGGGAAGTAGACGACCAGACTTTGGGTAGGGACCCTCCTTCTTCAGACTGAAGGAACAGAGGGAAGGTAGAAAGATGGGGTCAGGGGAGGGGGGAGAGCAAGAGCTGGCAAGTAATAGGTGGATCTAGTTGAGGAGTGGTTAATTGGCAGATCAGTCAGGCAAGGGAGAAAGTAACCAAGGATGAGAGCAATGTTGGGAAGACAAAAAAGTACAGAATGGTGGGACCTGATCAGGATTCTCGACTTCCTCAACCACAGAAGATAATTGGTATGAATTGAAAACAACACTTCCTCCTCGATAACCATCAGCATAGGAGCACCTCAAGGGCATGTGCTGAGCCCGTTACTCTACTCACTACTACGTAGCCGCACACAGTTCCAACTCCATCTTTATATTCACTGACGACACCACCGTTGGTGGACGAATTATGGATAATGATGATGAGTATAGGAGAGATATTAACCATTTCATTGAATGGTGCCAGACAACCACATTGCTCTCAACATCAGTAAAACCCAAGGAACTGATTGTTGACTTCAGAAGAGGATGGCCAAGGATCCACATGCCTGTCTGCATCAATGGGTCGTGGTGGAGAGAGTCAACAACTTCCAATTTCCTGGGCATGCAAATATCTGAAGATCTGTCCTTTGCCCAGCACTTTGATTAAATCACTGATAAAGTCCATTAACCCCTCTACTGCCTTAGAGGATTGAGGAAATGTGTTATGTTGATACTCTCTTGAACTTCTACAGGTCTACGGTAGAGAGTTTTGAGATACAGAGTGAAACAGGCCAGTCAGTGCTCTGATCGCCCGTATACTAAATCTATCCTACACACAAGGGACCATTAACAGAAGCCAATTAACCTACAAACCTGTATGTCTTTGGAGTGTGTGAGGAAACCAGAGATAAATCCCATGCAGACACAGGGAGAACGTGTAAACTTTGCATGTACAGCACCTATTGTCAGGATGGAACCCAGGTTTCTGGCACTGTAAGGCAGCAACTGTACTGCTGCGCTTCTGTGCCACCCTGTTACACCTACAAGATGTTGGTGAGGCCACATTTAAAGTATTATGTGAACTTCATATACTGGGAAAGATGTTGTCAAGTTGGAAAAGGTACAGAGAAGATTTACAAGGTTGTTGCCAGGACTCGAGGGTTGAGCATGCTGGGGCTCTATTCCTTGGAGCGCAGAAGGATGAGAGGTGATCTTATAGATGCATATAAAATCATGCGAGGAATAGATCGGGTAGACGCACAGAGTCTCTTGCTCGCAGTTGGGGAATCGAGAACCAGAGGACATAGGTTTAAGGTGAAGGGGGAAAGGTTTTATTGGAATCTGAGAGGTAACTTTTTCACACAAAGGGCAGTGGGGGAATGGAATGAGCTGCCAGAGTAGGTAGTTGAGGCAGGAACTATTGAACCGTTTAAGAAACAATTAGACAGGTAAATGGATAGGACAGTTTAAAGGGATATGGGCTAAACGCAGGTAGGTGGGACATGGTGGTCGGTGCGGGCAAATTGGGCCAAAGGGCCCATTTCCACGCTGTATGACTCTAAATGCAAAACCTGAGTGAGCGGAAAGGAATGGGCGGGGGCAATAGAAGAAAAATTGGGTCCTGGGAGATATGGTTCTTCTGCAGTTGTATAGGGCTCTGGTAAGACCACATCTGGAGTATTGTGTACAGTTTTGGTCTCCTAATTTGAGGAAGGACATCCTTGTGATTGAGGTTGTGCAGAGTAGTTCACGAGATTGATTCCTGGGATGGCATTGATCCCTGTCATATGAGGAAAGATTGAAAAGACTAGGCTTGTATTCACTGGATTTTAGAAGGATGAGGGGGAATCTTATAGAAACATATAAAAGGACTGGACAAGCTAGATGCAGGTAAAATGTTCCCAATGTTGGGCAAGTCCAGAACCAGGGGCCACAGTCTTAAAATAAAGGGGATACCATTTAAGACTGAGGTGAGAAAAAACTTTCACCCAGAGAGTTGTGAATTTGTGGAATTCCCTGCCACAGAGGGCAGTGGAGGCCAAATCATTGGATGGATTTAAGAGAGTGTTAGATAGAGCTCTAGGGGCTAGTGGGGTCAAGGGATATGGGGAGAAGGCAGGCATGGGTCCTTTGTCCTTTTGTCCTTTTATTTGGGATGATCAGCCATGATCACAATGAATGGCGATGCTGGCTCGAAGGGCCGAATGGCCTCCTCCTCCACCTATTTTCTATGTTTCTATGAGGGAAAGGGAACAGAGTGACTTCAGTGGGTTTTTATTTTATACATCCACCCCCCCGACCTCCCCCACCGGTAATTTTTTTTTGCTTAAGATATATATATGTTTTTTGCTTAAGATACACCCTATACAAATCCAAGGTGATTTGTATGGGGTGAACAATATTAACAGTAATGACTCAATGGTGATTATGTCACATGAGGTGTATCATGCCATGAACAAGCTGTCCAACAACAAAGCAAGTGGCTTGGATCATATTTTTGCTGAACGTCTTAAGTATGCGAGTATGAGGAAAGCGCCTCTCCTCGCTATTTGTTTTACTGGCTTTATGATTCATGGCTTGTTACCAGACTCAATGTTGTCTGTTCTGTTAGTGCCGGTCATTAAGTAGCAATGTTACAAAATTTTGAGATTTTAAAAATCAAGTCTGCAATTTATCCCATCAGATAAAGCATAACAAGAAGTTTAATTTGACACCTAATTTACTTTCATATCTTCAGTATTAAGAAAGTTATGGCCATTTTCATGCTCGGAAATGAGTATCTTGCTTCCCATTGCCTTTCAATTGACTTAACTCAAAAGCTGTGATCTGGAAAAATTAAAAGCCCATAACTTTATTAAAAATTAAGAGAACTCAATGAAATTTTCAGTCATTATAGATTGAAGCATTCTGAAACAAATATTAAACAATCTTACTTGGATTACCTGAAATTAAAGTATATAATTAGTTAGTTATCTAATTGTAGCTAATTACAAAATTCAATGAGTAGATCTAAACATCTATCAATTTCTTAAGAAAAGATAAACTTTTTTTTAATTGCCTAAGTGTCCAAATAACATTCACACAATAATCCACAATATAACATAATTTTTAAATCTCATTTTCATGAATTTCTGGGCCAAATGGAAGGAATTTAGTGTTTTATGCTGTAAATAAATGGCCATTTAAATCAACTAGCGAGTGGGTTTTAGCGGAATGCGGTGGATTGGAACGTTGCGGTTAGCGGTGAAGTCGGGGGGGAAAATACTGGGGGTTCATACATTTTTTGGGGACCCCATTTCGCAACATGAAAATAGTATTTATGCCTCCCAAAAAACCAACTTTTAATAAAAAAATAAAGTATTTACCTTTTTTTCTCCCCTACGCAAAATGCTTCCGGTGGTCTGCGGTCACGGCTT
Organism: Raja brachyura; assembly: GCA_963514005.1. Next base: position 16,579,029 of record OY740808.1, read on the forward strand.
TTGAAGGTGATTTTTAAATTACTCTAGTTAACAAATAACTTAGAGTAATTTAAAAATACCTTAATGGATGAAATGTCGGAGCGATTTTTCTTCCGCAATTAAATCGCCCGACATTCATCGATTATCCTGGTCTGGTGAAAATCGGCACTTTAAGCCCGCCCCCCTCTGACAGGCGCTAAAGTCGCGCACACGGGGAGCGGCAGAAGTGCAGCGCTGCTAAAGGTAAGTTTTGTAACATACCTACATTAAGGACAACGCTGGTAAAGTAGGTAGCCTAAATAATTACTAGTCACATTTATTTATATTATTTAAAAAACAACTCCGTTGATCAAAGTGCTTTACATTTGTTATAAGAGTACTATACACAAGCAGGCTACATACATATATATAAATAGCCCTCACTCAGAGGACGTCAGGCACATTACAGGGTCGTAGCTTTAGCCAGCATATTGTCATTTAGCCAGCATATTGTTAGAAAAAGTTCTGCTGGATAGAGTAAATGAGTTTGTTAACTCCACAGATAACCAGGTTGGTTTTAAAGCAAAACATGGTACTGACGTGTGCACATATGCCCTAAAGGAGATGGTAAACAAATATTGCAGAGATTGCAAAAACTCTTCAATTCTTATGTGTTTTATTGATGCTTCCAAAGCCTTTGATCGTGTTAATCACAGAAAGCTGTTTGTTAAAATGAGTCAAAGAGGGGTGCCTAAATACATTGTGAGAATTCTGTCTTACTGGTATATCCACCAGACTATGCAAATAAAATGGGGCAATAGGGTCTCAGCCCTATTTGGGGTTAACAATGGTGTTAGACAAGGGAGTCCCCAGTCCTTTTTAATCAATATATTGATGATCTGTCCAAACAATTGAAAGTCTGTAATACTGGGTGCATGATTGGTAATATTTAAGTGAAACATATTATGTATGCAGATGATCTTTTAGTCTTTAGTCCATCTAGCGCTGGTCTCCAGCAGCTCCTTACTACATGTTCTGTGTATGGTGTGGAACAGTATATTATATATAGTGCTTGTAAGAGTGCTGTTATGATCTGCAGAACCAAAGAGGATAAATGTCTAAAATTTCCTGATTTTAAATTGTCTGACAATAATCTCAGTGTCTGTAACAAGGTAAAATATCTTGGGCATTTTATTGCGGAACAAATTTAAGAGGGAGTTAGATGTGGCCCTTGTGGCTAAGGGGATCAGAGGGTATGGAGAGAAGGCAGGCACGGGATACTGAGTTGGATGATCAGCCATGATCATATTGAATGGCGGTGCAGGCTCGAAGGGCCGAATGGCCTACTCCTGCACCTAATTTCTATGTTTCTAAATGACAGATGATGAGGATATTTTTAGGCAACAACGTATATTGTATGTCAGGCGAATATTCTCTTGCGTAAGTTTGGTGCGTGTACAGATGTGGTGAAGATGTCGTTGTTTAGAGCATATTGCACACCACTCTATACTGCACACCCGTGGTCGAACTGTGGAAAGACAAGTTTGCAGAGACTAAAGGTGTCCTATAATGATGCCATGAGACTGCTAAGGAAACCTAGATGGTGTAGTGCTGGTAAGATGTTTGTGGCTGCAGCAGTCAGTACTTCAGAAGCTATCCTACGAAATCATATGTATAAATTAATTTGCAGGATAAATGACTCGAAAAATGTAATTATTGTGACCTTGTCAAACATAAGATTTAGCATTACACGCTATGAATCCCAGTTGTGGAGACACTGGTATCGTTGTCTCGTTGTAGGACATTGATCATTCTTTTTATTCTGGATTTTAATTCATGTATTGTGTTTTTTTAATATATAATTTATGATGCTTTTATGTGATATACTAAGATTTTATATGTATTTTATGATGTTTTTATATGCAATGTGTTTTTATATGTTGTCCCTTGTATAGACCTCGAGTCCGAAATAAAGTTTATTATTATTATTATTATACCAGCATCTGCAATCTCCAACTATAGCAATCCTGCCCTCTATGACCATGGACATCCCTGTCATAGGGAATTGTACCTCACTATAGAAGCCCCTCATAGCTGTGAACATTATATCCCTGCTCTCTCATAATGCTACCGTGCCTGTATAACTGTGATGTTGAAGGGAAGGCATGGTCGGTTCGGTGCTCGCCTTTATCTTCACCCTAGCACCTGTTGGTGACATTGCGGGCGGGTAGTGAATGAGGCGAACTGCACTCCAAGACAGTACGACTGTAGAAAGCCCTCAAAGGCCTGGCCCCAGGTTGCCCCGCCCTCACGCGGCAAGGCTGCACGAAAGCCCGCTGGGATTGTAGTTCCAACACGCCGCGTTAACCCAGGCATTGGGCATTTGGGGACTACATCTCCCAGCAACGCCCGGGGCACGGCATGGCACCGCTCACCTGACCTCTTTTCCATAGACAATCCTGAGGAGCTGCTCAGAGTCCAAGTCGGGCCCCAAACAGCCGTCGACGCCGTTCTCCCTTCCCGATGACATGCTGCCTCAAACCCCCTCACACTCCAGCCGACCGGCCGACCACCACTCTCTCCGAATAACCGCAGCGGCCAGCGGATCCTCCCCCTGCACCTGATTGGGACAGAGCACGGGGCGTGGCCAGCAGGCAGGCGACTGACCATTCGGCCCCTCACATTGTCCCGCCTTTTGTCAAAGTCAAGTCAAGTCGTCAAGTCACTTTTATTTATATAGCACGTTTAAAAAATGTTGGCCAAAGTGTTTTACATTGGTATAAGAATAGTATAACAAACAACAGTGGTTCATAGATTAAATACAAACATCACTACATACATATAGCCCTCGCTCAGAGGATGTCAAGAAAGGCTTGGGAGCAGAGATGAGTTTTTAGTCTCTACTTAAAGTAGCAATGTTACAAAATTTTGAGATTTTAAAAATCAAGTCTGCAATTTATCCCATCAGATAAAGCATAAAAAGAAGTTTAATTTGACACCTAATTTACTTTCATATCTTCAGTATTAAGGAAGTTATGGCCATTTTCATACTCGGAAATGAGCATCTTGCTTCCCATTGCCTTTCAATTGACTTAACTCAAAAGCTGTGATCTGGAAAAGTTAAATGTCCATAACATTCTTAAAAATTAAGAGAACTCAATGAAATTTTCAGTTATTATAGATTGAAGCATTCTGAAACAAAAATTAAACAATCTTACTTGGATGACCTGAAATTAAAGCATATAATTAGTTAGTTATCTAATTGTAGCTAATTACAAAATTCAATGAGTAGATCTAAACATCTATCAATTTCTTAAGAAAAGATAAACTTTTTAAAAATTGCCTAAGTGTCCAAATAACATTCACACAATAATCCACAATATAACATAATTTTTAAATCTAATTTTCATGAATTTCTGGGCCAAATGGAAGGAATTTAGTGTTTTATGCTGTAAATTAATGGCCATTTAAATCAACTAGCGAGTGGGTTTTAGTGGAATGCGGTGGATTGGAACGTTGCGGTTAGCGGTGAAGTCGGGGGGAAAAATACTGGGGGTTCATACATTTTTTGGGGACCCCATTTCGCAACATAAAAATATTATTAATGCCTCCCGAAAAACCAACTTTTAATATAAAAATAAAGTATTTACCTTTTTTTCTCCCCTACGCAAAATGCTTCCGGTTGTCTGCGGTCACGGCTTTTGAAGGTGATTTTTAAATTACTCTAGTTAATAAATAATCTAGAGTAATTTAAAAATACCACCATTCATTAAATGTCGGAGCGATTTTTCTTCAGCAACCAAATCGCCCGACATTCATCGATTATCCAGGCCTGTGGAAAAACGGCACTTTAAGCCCGCCCCCCTCTGCAAGGCGCGAAAGTCACGCACACGGGGAGCGGCAGAACCGCAGCGCCGCTAAAGGTAAGTTTTGTAACATACCTACTTAAAGGAGTCGATGGAGGGGGCAGTTCTGATGGGAAGAGGGATACTATTCCACAGTCTAGGAGCTGCAACCGCGAAGGCACGGTCGCCCCTGAGCTTATGCCTAGACCGCAGGATGTTCAGCAACCCCTAGTCGGCCGATCTGAGGGACCTGGAGGTGGTGTGGTGGGTGAGCAGACTTTTAATGTAGGTGGGGGCAAGCCCATTGAGGCCTTTGTAGACATAAAGGAGGATCTTAAATTTGATTCAGAACCGCACAGGGAGTCAGTGGAGAGAGGCCAGGATCGGGGTGATGTGGGTGCCCGTCAGGAGTCTCGCATCTACTGGATTTGCATCCAGTCAATGCATCCACTGGATTTGCAACACCTATCTTACCTCTTCCTACCATCTTGGGACCCAGACAGCCCTTCCAGAATTCTGTTGATCTTGTGTACTGCATTTAATGGTCACAATATGATCTGTTTACACAGTCTTAAACATAGCAGCCACCTTACCCAGAGACTTGGGTTCAATCATGACCCTGGTTGCTTCGTGCTCCGGGTTTTTTGCCAAAGTCCCAAAGTTGTGCAGGTTGGTATGTTACTTGGCCATTATAAACGTTCTAAAGCTGTCAATGAGTGATAGAATCTGTGAAAATTTGAATTGAATATGGGAAGAATGAAAAGTCAGATTAATGTAAGATGCGGGGGAAAAAAATACAATTAGTGCATTGATAGACTTATGCAGGCTGTGGGAGGTCAAGGAGATTTCCAATGTCCCTGAGGAATGCACAAGTAGGAAATGTACCAAGCTGCAGTGCCTGTGGGAACTCGAGCTGCGGCTGGACTACCTCACGATCGTCCGAGAGAGTGAGAGCATAATGGATAGGAGTTACTGTGAGGTGGTTACTCATAAAGTAAGGTGGTATACCTAAGGTACAGCCTTAATGAGGTTCAAATGACAATAAATGGTATTGTATTGTATTGTATTGAAAGAAAGGATAGGCAGGGAGTGCAGGAATCCCCTGTGGTCGTTCCCCTCCTAAACAAGTATACCCTTTTGGAGACTTTTGAAAGGGATGACCATTCAGAAGAGAGCAGCCACCAGGTCTGGCTCTGAGACACAGCAAGGTAGGGTGAAAGCAGACAGAGCAATTGCGATAGACTTGTTAGTTAGATGACAGACAGGTGATTCTATGGCCTGGACTCCAGGATGGTGTGTTGCCTCAAGGCGGAGGGGGAGCAGCTAGAAGTCGTTTAGAACATTGGCACAATGGCATAGGGAGGAAAAGGGATGAGGTCCTGCAGAGTGTGTGGAAGGGTTAGCAAAAAGGTTCAAAAGCAGGACCTTGAGGGTAATAATCTCAGATTACTCCCGGTGCCACGTGCTAGTGAGGATGAGGGTAAAGATAGGAGGATGGGACAGATTAATGAGTGCCTGAGGAGTTTGATGCAGGGGGCAGCAATTTAGATATTTGGACCTTTGGGTACTTTTCTGGGATAGAGGTTACCTGTACAAGAGGGAGAAGCTGCACCTGAACTGGAGGGGGACCAATATCCTTGCTTGGAGATTCGCTATTGCTACCTGGAAGGGTTTAAACTAGAGTGGGAGAGGGGTGAGAACCACAGTAGAAGAACAGCAAATGGAAGGACTGATGGGAAGGTAGAGGTTTTGACAAGTAAGGACATCCAGGGAGAGGTTAAGGAATATGGTCAAACTGATGGGCTGATGTGTGTTTATTTCAATGTAACGGGTATCATTGGTAAACCAGATGATCTTAAAGCCTGGATCAATACTTGGAACTATGAAGCATGGTGCCGCAAGAGTTGCTGCCTTACAGCGCCAGAGTCCCGGGTTTGATCCTGACTACGGGTGCTGTCTGTATGGAGTTTGTATGTTCTCCTCGTGACCTGCATGGGTTACTCCGCAATCTCTAGTTTCTGCCCACACTCCAAAGACCTACCGGTTTGTAGGCTAATAGGCTTGGTAAAATTGTAAAGTGTCTCTAGTGGCTGTAGGATAATGTTAGTGTTACGGGATCGCTGGTCAGCATGGACACGGTGGGCCAAAGGGACTGTTTCCGCGCTGGAATCTAAACATAATTACGAGGTTGTGGCCATTACGGAAACTTGATAGCGAGAGGGACATGACTGGCAGCTCAATGTTCCAGTGTTTCAATGTTTCAAACATCATAGAGTGGGAGGTCAAAAAGGTGGAGGAATTATTTACTAATCAGGGAGAATGTCATAGATTTAAAGTAGTGGAAGGATAAGAGGAGAGATAAGGAGATAAGTATTCATCCAGCGAACGGTATGGATCTGGAATCCTCTGCCAAAAAAATGGTGAATATAGATATCTTCTACACATTTAAACTCCTCGTAGATGTGAGGCGAGAGTCAGGATCCACAGGACTAGGTGCAGAAGGTGCAGAAAACATCTCTCAGAATGCTGACTGGATTAGAGGGTATTCGTTATAAATAGACAAACTTGGATTGTTTTCTCTGGAGCATCATATGCTGAGGGGAGAACTGATAAAAAATATATTAAATTAAGAGAGCCATGGATTGGGTGGACAGTCAGAACCTTTTTCCAAGGGTGTAAATGTCAATAGCTAGAGGGCATAGCTTTAAAGTCAAAGGGAGAATGTTTGCAGGAGATGTGTGAAGTGGGTTTTTTTTAACACAGAGAGTGGTGGGTGCTTGGAATGCACTGTTAGTGGTTTTGGAGGCAGATATGATAATGGCTTTTAAGTGGCTTTTCGATAGGCGCATGGATGTGCAGGGATTGGAGGGATATGGATCATGTGTAGGCAGAGAAGATCAGTTTAAGCTGGCATCTTGTTCGGCGCAGACATTGTGGGCCAAAGGGCCCGTTCTTGTGCTGTACTCTTTTATGTTCCATGAGAGGGTGCAGAAGAGATTCACCAGGATGTTGCCTGGGATGGAGTGATTTGGTTATGAAGAGAGATTGAATAGGCCAGGTTTGGTTTTCTTGGAGCAGGGGAGGCTAAGGGGGGAGCCGGTAGAAGCTGACAGAATTATGATAGGCATTGATAGAGAAGGGAGCAGGAAACTACTGAAGAGCGAGAGTCATAAACTCTATGACTAGTTTAGGGGGCATGAGCTCATTGGCTAGATATGCATGCTGCAACTCTAAATGCATCACCAAATCAAAAACCTAAACTGCAGATAATAAAAATATGAAATAAAAACATAAAATGCTGGAAAGACTCAGTATGCCAGGCAGCACCTGTGGAGACAGAAGCAGAGTGAAAATTTCAGATTGATCAGTGCCACTGTTTTTAATAGAGTACCAATGTTGTGCAGAACGTCCAGTGCTGCTATGGTAATGAAACTTAGCAGATCTGCATGATAAGGAAACTGCTTCAGTCTGACTCCCCTCTAACCATGATGTTGAGGAGCAGGAACTGCTGCATCCTGAGAGGTCGTCGGAGAAACTGGAAACGTCTGTCACTGCCGAAACCCCATTCCGATCCTCGTGGTGTGGTGGAAATGATGGTGCCGTTACATACCCAATGTGGATTTATGCTAGTATTGCCTATTTACATTTAACTTTAAACAGATGAGAATGCAGTATAAAAGTATGTAATTCCACATGTAGCAGCAGAATCCCAGGTCAGGTCATTCCCTCAGGGACAATGTTTTTCCAAAAGCAACAACGTTCCTTCTGATTGCAACCTCATAACATGGTCTGCAAATGTGGCCTTGCCAAGAAAGTGGATCCTAATGTTTGAGGTTCACCAGCGTTCTGAGAGATCAATGCATAAACTGTTGGATTCTTTGTGATTTACGTCCTTTGCAGGTGTTGAGAATACCAGGTTGTGTTCCAGGAAATGTTAGTTATTCACAATTTATGTTAGTTCATTTTCAGGGCAAGTAAATACAGTGAGACCAGTGACAGCTTTTCTTCTCATTATATTTACTCCATTTTGTAAATACCTTTGACTGTAAAGCGCTTTTGGAGCTCTGGGACAATGAAATATGCTGTTTTAATGTAAGTCTTGTACTAATCATAAAATTATCAGAATAATCTGTTTTAATAATTAAGCAGGTGTGCTAACCTGATATCTCAGCTATCTTCCCAAGAATCATTATATTTTTAAACAACTCTTTGCATGGTTTTCTCATCTAATCCACATGTGTTCTCTATTTAACCTAATATCCACATGCAAAATTAAAAAGATATCTTGTTTTCATTGGGCTATTGTGCGATCTGAGGCTCAGTTAAAGGAATGATCAAAAACATATGGGAAAGGTTCCCTAGTGGTTCCACAGTTGTCACAGTGCCCGGTAGGAAATTGACAGAACCAGTCTGACCACTGGTCGTGCAGCTTGCCCGATCTGCCCTCCACTGACTTTCAATGAAGTGTTGGTGTATTTACCATTTCTAATTTATCAACCTTGTCATGAGGGAAGCCCAGGTCACTTTACCCCGAGCCAGTGCTGCTTGGAGAGCAGGTTAAAAAGTGTGAAGGAGCAATTACCGTGATGCAGGGCCAGTGGCCTGACAAATTATTTAAGAAGGAACTGCAGATGCAGGAAAATCGATGGTAGACAAAAATGCTGGAGAAACTCAGCGGGTGAGGCAGCATCTATGGAGCGAAGGAAATAGGCAACGTTTCGGGTCGAAACCCTTCTTCAAACTGATGTGAGGGTGGGGGCGGGAGGAAGAAAGGAAGAGGTGGAGCCAGAGGGCTGAGGGAGAGCTGAGAAGGGGAGGAGAAAGTAAGGACTACCTGAAATTAGAGAAGTCAGTGTTCATACCTTCCCCTCTCTGGGCACTTTCCCTTGCAACCGCAAGAAATGCTACACTTGTCGCTTTACCTCCCCCCTTGACTCCATTCAAGGACCCAAGCAGACTTTCCAGGTGCAGCAGAGGTTCACCTGCACCTCCTCCAACCTCATCTATTGCATCCGCTGCTCTAGATGTCAGCTGCTCTATGTCGGTGAGACCAAGCGTGGGCTTGGCGATCGCTTCGCCGAACACCTCCGCTAGGCTCTTTTTTAAAAAAATTTCAAAATAGACTTTATTCAGGTAATAAATATATACAATACATGAACCATGCGAAAAATTCATCCGACATTTTAGGAGGTTATACAAATTGTTCAATACAGTCTTTATACATTGCTCAAATTTCACAAATCTGTCCCCCACCCGTGCCACTCATGTGGCCCCCTAGCGTGTGATTCCTTCCCTTATTTTGAGGGGCGTCTCCACCACATCCTGCCCCCCGTGTCCAGCAACGGAAGGACCCTAGACTGTGGTCCTCCCCCACCGTGCCTTGGCGTTGGCTGCACCGAGCTTCAGTGCGTCCCTCAGCACGTATTCCTGCAGTCTGCAGCGGGCCAGTCGGCAACATTCCCTGACGGACATCCCGCTCTGCTAGGTGGTGAACATTGCTCGGACAGACCAAAGGGCGTCTTTCACTGAGTTGATGACCTTCCAGCAGCACTCGATGGCAATCTCTGAATGTGTCCCTGGGAACAGTCCGTCAATCACAGTCCTCTGTGACGGAGCTGTTCAGGATAAAGCGTGCCAGGGATCCCTGCATACTTCTCCAGATCGGTTCGCAATAACCAACCTGATCTGATCAGCACTTCAACTCCCGCTCCCATTCCGAATCCGACCTTTCTGTCCTGGGCCTCCTCCATGGCCAGAGTGAGGACCACCGTAAATTGGAGGAGCAGCACCTCATATTTCACTTGGGCAGTTTGCACCCCTGAGGTATGAGCATTGACTTCTCTAATTGCAGGTAGTCCTTACTTTCTCCTCCCCTTCTCAGCTCTCCCTCAGCCCTCTGGCTTATCCTCTTCCTTTCTTCCACCCGCCTCCTCCCCCCACCCTCACATCAGTCTGAAGAAGGGTTTCGACCCGAAACATTGCCTATTTCCTTCTCCATAGATGCGGCCTGACAAATTAGATGGGGCTACGAGAACAGGGAGAGCTGGACACACAGAAAACTTCAGACACTGGAATCTTGAGCGATAACTAAGTGCTGGAGGAAAAGTGTGGGTCAGCCAGCATCTGTGGAGGGAATGGTCAGACAATGTTTCTGAAATGTTGCCTGTCCATTCCCTCCACAGATGCTGCCTGCCCAGTTGATTTCTTCCAGCACTTTTTTTTTTAGATCAAGATGAACAATGGGCTCGTAGACATGTACATCTTTAATGAATAAAGGATAAAGGACCATTACATTTTGTTAATCAGGAATGTTGACAAAAAGAAACACTAGACAAGAGTTTGAGAAAATACTAAACACATAGTGGGGTGGGGGGAGGTTGGAGACCTGGCTTGGTGCTGCCTTCTCAAGTCTCCCATCCTTGGCTGAGTGGGTAAAGCTTAATAAAGGCAGCTTGACCTCAGTACAGGTCAGCATCTCAGGAAGCACTTCTCAGGAGAAGCATTGAAAAGTTTATTGGAACATACAGAGTTAATGGTCCAGTTATGTGGGAGACTGAAGAAGTCTGGATTAGGGCAGATATTATCAGAATAGTATGCTAGTTTATAAAAATGATGTGTGGTTTAGATAGAAAACTAGGGAACGGAAAAGACAATGACTGAACATGGAGATCGGGAGATTACCAAACTAATCAAAGGCAACATGAGGAGGAATCTTAGTTAGCAGTGAATTAATATTATCTGTACTTCATAGATCCTAGATGGTGATTCTTTGCGTGGGGATTCTTTGCATGCCAGCCCCATCAGGGGATCTGCTATCAACCATTGCAATCATTACACTCTTTTAAATCTTTATCTTTTAAAATCTAAATTTTAAACTATTTACCCTTTATCTGTGGTGCTGTAGATGTTTAGTTTAATTTAGTTTCAAGATACAGCCTAGTAACAGGCCCTTCAGCCCATCGAGTCCGCGCCGACCAAGCCAATTAGGCTACAAACCTTTATGTCTTTGAGTGTGGGAGGAAACCAGAGCTTCCCGGATAAATCCCACGCAGCTCACGGAGCGAATGTACAAACACTGTACAGACAGCAGCCATAGTCAGGTTTGAAACCGGGTCTCTGGCGCTGTAAGACAGCAACTCTACCACTGCACCACCGTGCCACCCATGCTTGATGAAATCCACACATACAATGTCTACAGCTCTGCCCTTATCAATTTATCACGTCTTAAAAATACTCAATCAGATTTGTGCGACACGGTCTCCCACTTACAAAACCATACTGACTATCCCCAATCAGCCCTTGTTCATCCAAATGCACATGTCCTATCCCTCAGAATACTCTCTACTAACTTTCCAACCACAGATGTGTGATTCGCTGGCCTGCAGTTCCCAGGCTTTTCCCTACAGCCCTTCTTAAATAGAGGTGCAACATTTGCCACCCTCCAGTCTTCCTGCACCTCACCTGTATTTAATGATTATTCATAAATCCTAGCTAGGCCACCTGTAATTTCCTCTCTAACTTACGACAGTGTCCTTGGATATATCCGATCATGCCTGGGATTGTCTACCTTCATACACATTAGGACCTTCAGCACATCCCCAACCATAACAGGAATAGGAATAGGTCTACTTTATTGTCACATTTGACTAGGCACAGTGAGATTCTTTGCTTGCATACACGATGTATACAAATAGCAGCCACCTACAGCGCTGACAAAGTTACAAAGCACTCCGGCTCCTTCTTTTGTCCCTCCCCCATGCCCGTTCCCATTGTCTTTGTTCCCCCTTCATCCTCTGCGCTCCAATGAATAACGTTGTAAGGGAAGAAAGAGAGGTGTTTTGACAGGGAGGGTATGCCGAGAATTTTCCCTCTGTGAGAAAATCTGAAATGCGGGATCACTGCAGTAAGAAAGGGTCACCCATTTAAGAGTGAGATGAGTCGTATTTTTTCTCTCAGGATTTTTAGAACTCTCTTGCACAAAGGGCAGTGCAAACAGAGATAGATTGATATTTGATAAATGTGGGGTGGGGGCGGCGCTGAAAAATTGCCAGGCCGATCAGAATGAGATCTTCCTGGTCATGGTCTTATTGAATGGGAAAGCAGGCTGGAGGGGCTGAATGGGCCACTGCTGCTGCTGATTTGTTGTTTGTATTTATAGTGTATGTTGAGTGAGCTCACCATAGCAGCCCGTTTGGAGGTGGCAGTCACACACTATTGGATTTGCAGAGAGGGAGCCTGGTTTGGATCACAGCAGGTGCTGCAAGGAGACTCTAGCAAATAGGGAGTTGTGCTTCCATGTTCATCCCATTGATTAGACTTGGTAGCGACCTTTAACAAAACAAAAGTAATTTTTAAGGTGGTTTCCTTCCTGGACCTATCAAACCTGCCTTTAGACTTTGGATATACAGTATGGAAACTGGCTCTTCGGTCCACTGACTCTGTGATGACCAGCGATCCCCATACACTGGTTCTATCCTACACATTGGAAACAATTTAAAGAAGCAAATTCACCTAATAAACCTGTACATCTTTGAAATGTGGGAGGAAACTGGAACACCCAGAGGAAACCCACATGGTCACAGGAAGAACGTACAAATTTCATACAGATAACAGCCGTAGTCAGATTCAAACCCGGGTCTCAGGCACTGTGTGGCAGAAACACTGCCTCTGCACCACTGTGACACCAGCCAGTGGTCAGGTTCAGTTAAATGCTATGACCTTTGAATTACGCTGCGGTAGATACAGGTGATTGGGGAGCCAATGATCAGCCTGCCCTAGCTTCCTTTTGTCAAACAGTTCTCACCGCACGCAAGGAAGCGTGTTTATCTCCTTGCATTTCTCAGGGTCAATAGCTTCCATCTGTGCCTCCTGCAGGCAAGTGCAGAGAGTCTGAGAATGGAGGATAATGGGAATCAGATTTGGCCTTCCCTCGGGAGAAGACGGCTGGTCTGCCCGTGATCCTTTCTCATCAGATGCAAAGCTGCAAACCTCCTCCTTCTTCAGCAATATCTGAGCACCAGCCCGGAGCAACTGTCCACAGTCTGAGACACAGCCTTCCTCAGTATTCCCAGGAACTCCAAGAGCAGCAGTACGCATTCTGACCGGGTGATGGGAAAGGACGAGCTGTGGAGACTGTTGCTCCCCATGTGTTGGGGACAGCAGGATTAAAAATAAATCATTAGTGCACGTTCAGAAGGTTCGGGGGGGGATTTGTGGGAATCCGAAAAGCTGTGGCCTTCCTTCCCAACTCCTTCTACTGCGGCTCCTCTTTCAAAGTTACCATAAAACTTCCACATTCTATGTAAATTCAAGGTTTATTGTAGCAAGTGGCCCCCACGGGCTTTGTGGTTAATGTAAATGTGTTAGATCGTCCATGTGATGTGATAGCATCATCAAAGATGTAACATGACGCACATGAGAGTAGCTGTTAGATAACAATGACATTTTAGATTTAGTTTACTATAATGTAGTTTGGAGATACAGTCTGGAAACAGGTCCTTACACTACTGAGTCCACGTGTACCATTAATCGCCCACCACTAGTTCCATGTGATGCCACTTTTGCATTCTCCACGCTAGAGCCAATTAACGTACAAACCTGCACATCTTTGGAAACCAGTGCACCTGGAGAAAACCCACACAGTCAAAGGAAGAATGTACAAACTCCGCACGAACAACACCCGTAGTCAGGATCAAACCCGGGCCTCCGGTGCTGTGATGCAGCAGCTCTACCGCTATGCCACCATGCTGCCGCAATGTACACACATGTGCGGACTCTACAGATCACTACAGGGCAACACTCAGCATCACCACAAAATATGGATCTATCTGGGATCACGAGGAATCAGTGAGAAAGATGGTCACAACAACTGTTCCTAACAATGTGGCCAAGCAAGGGCAAGAAACTCCCCAAGCACAATTGATTGACACCAACTATCCAGGACCATAAATCCCACAGTCTGGGAGAGAGAGGGCTCAGCCATCAAGGTTTTCCTGGGTGCACAGTGTCGCTGAACCGACACAGGGAGCTGTGTGTAAGACAGGCGGTAGTGACAAGGAGAGAAATGCCGATCCCAACTGAATAAACGCACAAGTAGTGAACAGACGGGCTATGGGGGCTGAAGTGTCACTGTCTAGGCAACAGACAGAACAAAAAGGAGCTGTAGGGCAGAAATGTTGGCAGGCTGGGTGTTTACAATCCAGCACTGGACTTTTGCTGCAAATATCGACACTAATCTTCTAGGTCTATGTGGATTCCTGGAGTGTGAGCAAAGTGTCTGTTAATGACCCTCATTTTCACAATGCATGACTGATTCATTTAAACTGCATCTTCCGAGGACACAAGATAACTGTGACCCCACTTCAGATCTCCCTGATCTGTGAGGAGTTCAAATCTTCTACTGTAAAATAGTAAGATTAAACGAGAACTTACCAGTTTGAAGTTTGATCTTTATTTTATGAGGAGTTGCGATGAGGGATTTCGTGAAGAACCCGCCAGCACGCATGCGCGACATCTCTTCAAAGCAGCGGTGTGGAATCACAGAACCAACAAACCAAAGAAATGACTTGTGATAGTAAGATTGAAGAGACTCTAGTTACCAGTTGACTTTATGATCGCGGGTTGGGAGCGGAGGGGACGAAATCCCTCATCGCAACTCCTCATAAAATAAAGATCAAACCTCAAACTGGTAAGTTCTCGTTTAATCTTACTATTTCATTTCGGAGTCACGTGAGTGACTTCGTGAAGACTTCAAAGCTCTGTGATTACACGCCCTGGACAACGTCCATGCTATCGCACACGCCACGATAAGGATGGACAGGAGTAATCAAAATTTTCAGACTGCTGTTCTGAAAAATAATAATATTTATTAATAATAACAAAAGAAAAAAACCCTCACTGGGGAATAGTCGAATGTTCTCGGCCTGCATTAAGTACAGCTTCTGCGAACATTCCAGGAGCGGTAATAGGTTTATTATAAAACCGCTGAAAAGTGGCTTCACTGGCCCATCCCGCTGTGGCTAGTATATGGTCCATGGGCACCTCCATGACCTTTGCCGCTGACGTTGATGCAGCCCTGGTGGAATGGGATTTAAATACATTAGTATCTATACCTGCTTCGTTCAAGACGATTCTGAGCCATCTGGAGATAGTCTGTACCGTCACTCTATGGTGAGGTCTCTTATGGCTGATTAGCAAGTATTGCTCCATTCCCCTTAATTTCCGCGTCATTTTAATATAGTGGCGGATGTGGGTGGCTAAACATAGCCTGGCATCAGCGGGGTATGTTGGAAACACCAGCTGCAGCCCTGTGAATCCGGGCCTGTGCTGTTTAAGCAATTCATCAATAAAGAAAATAACCTTTTCAGGGGTAGAGATCATTCTATCAATCTTGATCTTGTGAAGAGTCTGTACCCTTTGTGCCGAAGTAAGTGCCAATAACATCACCAACTTCAGGGTGAGTTTGTCCAATTCAAGCCCAATCATGGGCGACCACGTCCTGAGCAGGGTCAGTACATTCCCAATATCCCAGGTGACGTTGTAACGCGGTCTAGGCGGATTGGAATTGAATATTCCCCGCATCACTTTGGACACCAGTTTATTGGATCCTACCTCCAAATTGAGGTAGTATGATAGTGCGCTCCTGGCGCTGTTGATGGCACTATAGCTGAGGTGTTCGTCATGATGTAACCCCGCAAGGAACTCCAGCACATCTGTGATTGAAACGGAGTCATATGCAATGTCCAAGCGGCCGCAGTAGGTTTCCCATTTCCTGATGTGCGATAAATATTGCCGTCTTGTGGACTCCCTGCATGATGCTCCCATGGTATCCATGGTCCTCGATGATAGGCCATACTTCAGTAATGGTCTGTTCAAATCCTGCAAGCCAATAAATTCAAATGACTATGGCAGGGGTGTGGTTCCCCTGAAACGGGGTTTGTCACCAATTGTGGGCAACCCTCTAAGAGGACCCATGGTTGACTGATCATGCCAAGGACCACCGGATACCATGACTGAGTAGGCCAGTCGGGTATGATAAGAATGCCATTAGCAGCATCTAGCTGGATTTTCCGCAATACCCGACTGATGAGGCAAAATGGGGGAAATGCATAGAAAAACCATTTCCCCCAGTCTAGCGAGAAAGCGTCCATCGCCATTGCCCCAGGATCTGGCTCCCATGATACATATGTTGGTACTTGATGGTTTAACCGTGACGCAAAAAGGTCAATATCCGGCTTACCAAATTTGGCTGTAATTTGTTCGAATATTTGGGAATTCAACATCCACTCGATGTTGTCATTGAATTTCCGTGACCTGGTGTCAGCCACTGTGTTGAGCTTACCTGGTAAATAGGTAGCTGAAATCCAAATATTCCTTTGAATACACCAGAGCCAAATTGTATTCGCCAATTCATCACATGAAATTGACGTGGTACCACCCATATGATTTAGATATGCCACCGCAGTGGTGTTGTCTATTTGGAGACGGACATGAGTGTCAGTAAGGTTTAAACAATAAGCTCTAAGTCCGTGGAATGCCCCAAGCATCTCCAAATAATTTATCCCTTGTGTTAACAAAAGGGTAGATTCTAGTGAATCCCATCTGCCCCCACAACTAGTGTTGTTGTCCGTAGCTCCCCAGCCATGGGAGCTTGCGTCTGTTTGTAAGTATACCACCGGACGAGGCACAATGATGGGTTTAAATGATTTATGGATATTGTCAATCCACCATTGTAACTCAATTTTTGCCTTTAGTGGCAGCTGCATAGGTCTATCAAAATGTCCAGCATTCAATTTCAATGCTGAAATCTTGGATCTTTGTAAATTTTGATAATGTAAAGGTCCGAATTGAGCAGCTGGAAAAACTGCTACAATTTTCCCAAATACCTTAGCAGTTTGACTGATTGATGGTATACTGGCGCAGACCAGGTTTTTGCATGTTAGAATGACATCCCCAACCTTGTTAGTTGGTATGGTGGCAATCATGTGATTGGAATCTATCGTGAACCCCAGATAGTCCATGATCTGTGAAGGACAGAACTTTGATTTATCTGGATGGATAATAAATCCCATTTTTTGGAATATTTCCACGGTGGCTGAAACTGCCAATTTTGCTGATTCCAATGTGTGCCCAATAATGAGGATATCATCTAGATAAGCCATGACCGTGTGATTTGCCCTCCTCAGTGTGGCTAACACTGGTTTAAGTAATTTGGTAAACAATCTAGGGGCTGTGGTAAGCCCATTGGGCAAAGCTTTATATTGCCAAAGTTGATCCATCCAGATGAATTTCAAGAACTTCCTGTGATGTTTCTGAACGGATACTGAATAGTATGCATCTTTCAAGTCAATGCATGCCATGAAGCAGCCCTCAGAAATCAAAGATTTGGCTGTTTCAAACGTGTCCATTTTGAAATGGGTATATTGTACAAAGGTATTCAAATGGGTTAGATCTATAATGACTCGACATCCACCATCTTTTTTGGTTTTAGTAAATATATTGGAAATAAACTCAATCGGCTCATGTGTGGTTCTTTCTATCACACCTTTCTCTAGTAGCCTTAATATTTCAGCATAGCCTACTGCTGTTTCCTTCCTGGAAAGTGCAAATCTGCGATTCGGCATATGCTGAGGTGGAGGAATTTGGCCATTTGTGAACTCAATCTCATAACCCTGAATAATTTGTAAAATAAACTCATCCGAGGTGATGTTTTCCCATGCCTCCTTGAACCCCCGTAGCCTACCCCCAATATGTGAGGTTAGACATGCCAGTGCATGAAACCCAGACCGCCTTACCTTCATGGTTATCGGTGGTCCCTGGCGTATTTGGTGGGACGTGGAGGTGCTGGGTTGCGCTGGTAGTAAGGAAACCGCATTTTCCATGCTGGCCGTTGAGGGCCTAGCCCTAAAAAAGGCCTGGGCTGTTGAGGCTGTTGGTGCATAGGAGGCGCCGGAACGTAGGTCCTTGCTGGCCTTTCGGTATGACCTCGTGGCCTGAAAAAAGGTGTTTTCTTGGCCGTCTGTCTGGTCATGGTGTGTGACCTCATCAGACCCACTGTTTTTGCATGGTCATCTAGATCTTTGACCTGCTTCGGGAGGTCTTCTCCGAATAGCTGTCTGGGTGATGGTGTTGGAGGTGCTCTACATATTCCCACAAATTTGGGGTTTAATGTTGGCTTAATAATGCTTTTTCTAAAAGCATTAATTTCGTATTGCGTGTTGCAAAGTAGAGCCAGGGCATCCTCCTGTTCGGTGTTTAGATCCACTCCATCCACCGACCTTGCAAACGCGGTTATCCCAGATGTAAGCAACTTCAGGATTCTTTGTAATTTCACTTCCTGAGTTCGAATGCCTGGGCTGATATTGCCCCAAATAGGCATGTTGACTATAGGCACATTGAGCAAATTGCAATTGCCCGGCGCCTTATGTCTATCCATGGCCTTTGCAAGGACCTCCTCCTGTAGCTGATGGTTCGTGAGGAAATCTATGGTAGCAGCCAACTTGGAGTCGAGGGGTTGTCCCGTTGATATGGGTAATCCAAACTTGGCTGCCATATCCAGGAGTTCTTCCTGGGGAACTTCAGGTGCAACTGGGGCATGTACCAAGATTTCCTCCTCTTCTGGCCTCATGCTACCCATAGATGATGGGGATATGTTCATGAGTCCCCTGGAACTGTGAGTTTCCTGTCTTTGATTGATCAGGAGTTGTTCCATGATCCTCTCCATCCGGTCTATGCGCCCTTCATCGTGCGTGAATGGGCGGTTAGAGTCCTCATGCCCGAAGGAACTTCTGAGGCTCCTATCATCGGCCCGTACCTCATCGAGGTAATGTCGGTGCCGTGACGATATGTCGCTACCAGCCGCCTCAGCGAAACTGAACGACTCCCGCGCGGATCTGCTCATACGCCTTCTTTTGGCTGAGCTGTATCCGGCTGCCTCTGAGGGCATAGGCGGCGAAAAGTCGGCACCCGACGCCTCGGCGTGGTGACCCGACATCCGCGCGGGCTTGCCGACTGTCCTTTTCCTGGACCCAGACGGCGTACGGTCCCGTCCAGCCCCCAGCGGGGGAAGCAGTGACCGTGGCGAGACTCCACCTGTGTGACTGCTCCTGGCCCAACTAGGTGGTGAGTCTCTACTGGCCCTCCTTCGTCTGCCAGTGGACTCAGGTCTCGTTGATGCACCAGGCCGCAATCTAGCGGCTCCTGGTGAACCCTCTGCCTGTAAAGGGCTGGGTTCTCGAGCTCTATCCCTGGCTCTGCTATGAGGGCTCAGGGAGAAGGGCCGTGCAGCAGCACGTAAACCCTTTTTGCTCACCTCTGCCAATGATCCAGTTGGCGAGAGAGAAATGGAGTCAGGGTCCACCTGCTCCGGCGCTGTTCCGACTTCTTGCTCTGCGGGAACTCCGCTAGAGCTCAGCTGTGTCGGTGATTCGGGTCCTGTGACTACAGGGCTCCCCGATTTTCGCGCCTTTTTCCCGGTCCTTCCAGCAGGTGCTGTAGAAGGGAGCTCCGGGCTCGGTGGCAGACAGGTCCTAGCGGATGTCCTGCGGCTCTTACTCCTTTTGTCCATGGTTTTCTGTAGGGAAAAATACACAAACAGACAAACCCAACCAGCTCAAGGTTGGTTATACTTACCTGAGTTGGTCCTTTTGAGGGCTGGTGGTGAGCCGCGCTCCTCCTCCAGCCGTCGACTGCAAATGCGAGCGACGATATGTCGCGCATGCGTGCTGGCGGGTTCTTCACGAAGTCACTCACGTGACTCCGAAATGAAATAGTCACACACTCCACCCATTGAGCGTTTGCTCAGTTGTTTTGCAGAACAACATTCTGTTGTGTCTCTGGGTCTGTGCTGCTGAATGTAAATTCTTTGTCTCCAGCTTGTAAAGTAACAACCTTCAAATCTGATTGATTGACTGTAAACATATTGGCCCAATCAGTGTGTGAGTCTTCTTCGTCAATCTGTGCATCATTATCAGCTGCTTTGTACACTCCATACCGTTGGACTTTAGCTGTAGTGGACCTTGTGTTGTATTTGCTTTAGAACTTTAAATATTTGCCCACGCATATCCTGAAGCTGACCACATATGATGAAGGTATATGGTCACGTTCTACATTAACTTATTAATTACCTTTTAATTAATTACACAAGGTAAGCCCTAAATTTCCTTGTTGACTCCAAGATGTACTCTGCTAAAAAAACCGCCCAAGATGCATTTAATAAATTAATCCAACAAGCTTTTTTCCTATTTAAGTTGCTCAGTCCACACAAAGATTAAACTCCTATAATTATTGTTTGGCTTTTTCCTACAAACTCCTCTTATTTCTTCAGTCATTCTCACTCCAACCAGAGCTTCCGGGGCCTTCTTTAAATCACTGAATCTAATCCCATGATCTAGATCTGTTCCTCACCATTGTTGACATCATCTCTTTTATCAGTAAACCTCATGACCTTTTCCATTTTATCCACACTTTCTTACCACGGAATATTTAACCCCTGAAAGAAGAAGGGTTTTGACCCGAAACGTTGCCTAGTTCCTTCGCTCCATAGATGCTGCCTTACCCGCTGAGTTTCTCCAGCATTTTTGTCTATATTTAATTCCCATCACTTTTCTGGGTCGGTCTGGCTGCTGTAAATTGCCCCAAGTGTAAAGGTGGAATCTAGGGAGGTGTGGATGGGAATGTGGGGAGAATAAAATGTGAATAATGTGGGATGGGTGTTTGATGGTCAGCACAGATTTGATGGGCTGAATTGCCTGTTTCCATGCTGTCTCTGTAGATCTGTGGGTTTTCCTTGCAACTTTTCTTAAATAAAGGCTCAACCCTCCAGTCTTACCAGCAGCTAACGATGATGCAAAAATATCTGAATATGCTGAGGTTCTTTTTAACCATTTTCCCTTGAATTTACTAATTACTGATGATTTATTATCATTAAAACTCCCTGTTTCTCCTGTATCAGCTGCATTTCAGAGCTATTATACTGGGAACACTTAGACTATGTGGACAGAATTAAAGTTTCAAGTCAAAAGACCTTTTGCTAATCCATTCAACCTGAAATATTGGACACTAGAGACTACAGATGCTGGGATCTTGATCTGGGATAAACAATCTTCTGGAGGAATTTAGCAAGTCAGCAGCATCTTTGAAGGGGAATGGACGGATGACATTCTCGGGTCGAGACCCTTCGTCAAGACTTGAGTACAGAGGAGAAAGCTAGAAGAGAGATGTGGGGGAAAGGGGTGAGGCAAGTGCTGGCAAATGATGGGTGGATACAGGCAGGAGAACAGATGAGGCAGGTGAGGAAGAGAAGGGTGGTGATAGTAACCAAGGCTGGAGATGAGAAGTGCAGAAAGGAAAAGGTGCAGATGGTGGAACCTGGTAAGAAAGGAGGGGAGGGAGTGAAATGTAGAATATCAGTGGGAGGGATGGTCAGCAGATGGGAACAGGGGACGGGATAAAGGGAGATCCAGAGGGTGTATGGGTCAGTGATGTGGGAAGAGGAATGGGAGACGAGGCGGGGGAGTGGAAAGAAAAATGAGCATGAGAGAACCCAGGTAAATCAGGAGGGAGAACGAGAGTGGAGGTGGTGTGGGGATACCTGAGATTGCAGAATTCACTGTTCATGCTGTTGGACTGTAAGCTAGTCAAGTGGGAAATGAGTTATTATTCTTCAGTGTGCGTGTGCCCTCACTCTGAGAACAAAGAAGGCCGATGACAAAAAGGTCAATATGAGAATGGGAAGTGAGATTGAAGCGGCTAGAACTGGGAGATCCAGTTGGCGGGAGCAGACAAATTGCAAGAGATCAACAAATTAGTTGGCTTGCCTACTTGTGTGTATATAGGTGAGAACAGCAGTCCTTGTTTATAGTGGGGGGCAGGGGGGGGGGGGCAGTAGCCCTCATGTATGCTGGAGGGCAGGCCTTGTATACACTTGGAAGAATAGCAGCCCTTGTGTATACTGGAGTGAACTGCAGTCCTTGTGTATACTGGAGTGAACTGCAGTGCTTGTGTATCATGAAGGGAACAGCAGCCCTGTGTATAGTGGGGGAACAGCAGCCCTTGTATATACATGGAAAGGGCAGCTGCCTTTATGGACACTGGCGAGACAGCAGCCCTTGTGTTTACTGCGGGTACAGTATACCTTGCGTATACTGGGGATAACAACAGGCCATGTGTATGCCGGAGGGAACTGCAGCCCTTATGTATACTATGGGAACAACAGCCCTTTATACTGGGCGGAGCAGCAGCCCTTGTGCATTCTGGGGGGACAGCAGCCCCTGTATACACTGGAGGGAAACACAGCTCTCGTGTATATGGAAGGGAACTAGCCCCTGTGCTTCCTAGAGGAACTAGCAGCCTTTTGTATGCTGAGAAACAGCAGCCCTTGTGTATACTAGAAAAAACAACTACCCTTAGCCAGCAGGGCTTTGTATATGGGGAGGTCATGTCTCACTAACTTGTCTGAAAATTTTGAGGGGATTGATGAAGGTAGTGGGGTAGATGTTGCATTTACGGATTTTGGAAAGGTTTTTGATAAGGTCCGTCATGGTAGGTTGATCCAGAAAATTAGATGCATGGGATTCATGGTGACATTGTCATGTGGATTCAGAACTGGCTTATTCATAGAAGACAGAGGGTTGTGGTAGATATTCTGGCTGGAGAACTGTGACCAGTGGAGCTCTGCAGGGATCTGTGCTGGGACCTCTGCTTTTGTGATATAAATGTAGATGAGCAAGTTTGTTGACACCACTAACACTAGAGGAGTTGCAAACAGCGAGGAAGGCTGTCAGAATATACAGCGGGATATAGATCAGCTGCAGAAATGGGCGGAGAAATTGCAGATGAAATTTAATCTGAGCAAGTGGGAAGTGTTGCATTTTGGGAGGTTGAATGCAAGGGGAGGGTATACAGCTGAAGGCAAGACTCTTAACAGCCTTGATGTGCAGAGAGATCTTCAAGTCCATGTTCATAGTTCACTGAAGGTGGCAAGACAAGTAGATAGGATGGTAAACAAGGCATATAGTATTGCTAGGAGCATTGAATATTGAATACAGGAAGTCATGATGCAGCTCTATAAGACATTGGTTAGGCCACATTTAGCGTCATGCATGCAGTTCTGGTCACCACATTACAGAAACGATGTGGAAGCTTGATATAAGTATATACAATGATGAGAATCATAGATTGGATAGACATAGAATATATTTCCTCGGGTGGAAATGCCCAACACTAGAGGGCATAGCGATAAAGTGAGATGGGAAAAGTTGAATGGACATTTGCGTGGAAAGCTCAGGCCGTTGTTGTGACCCACTCATGCTGCAGCTCAAACCCATGTTTAGTTTAGTTTAGTTTAGTTACAGCATGGAAACAGGCTCTTCGGCCCACCAAGTCCATGCTGACCTGCTCACATTGGTTCTATAATTATCCCACTTTCTCAAAGACTCTCTACACACTAGGTGCGATTTTGCAGTGGGCTAATTAACCTACAAACTTGCAAGTCTTTAGGATGTGGGAGGAAATCTATGTGGTCACAGGGAGAACTTACAAACTCCACACAGACAGCACCTGAGGTCAGGATTTTGTGACCCACGCTCTCCCGCAGCTCAGACCATGTGACCCACTCAATCCCACAGCTGAGTGGTGGGGCAGGTGAAGCGAGCACTATGGCAGTGCCTTGCCCAGCCAATATAATCTCACAGCCGGCAGTGCTGGATCTGAGAGTGTCATCTTGTGCTTGTCATCTTCCTCTCTGAGGAAACAGATGTTGGCTATATCCGCACTGGGTTCCCATTGGGATTGGCCTTCCTCACTCGTTCCCTGCTGACTGTTCCCTGTCTCTTCCTGTCCCGGCAATGAAGTTGGCCATGATGATTAGTTTACCTCTCCTTGGGAGGCAGCCAAGGAATGTTCAGAGTTGGAGGAGAGGTCCTCGTCTACTCGCACTCACACACGTTACTCGTTTGTCCTTGAAACTGATTTCCATTCTTGCTGCTTCTTGCCTGCATGTTGAAGTTCCTGTCAGTCCCGCCTAGAGTTTCTCAGTGTATCAGTGGCTTAGTTGCTTTGAGCAGCTTCTGCAATTTTCTGCCCTGTTCTGTAGAAGGTTCCAGTGAGTTCCTGGTCTACAGTGCTGTGACACAGAATGTGCAAAGTTCACGGCAGGAAACAGAGCTCAAGAAGTGTCTGGTTTATTCAAGGTCTTCGTTACACTGTGTACACATACACAATTACAAAATGTCATGATGTAACATCTTGTTTACATTTGCTACAAACAGCAGGTTTCATTGTTTCCTGGAATGCTGTATGTAACAGAGGCACATAGACTGCAGAACATAAAATGTGGAACATAGAGCATGCAACATATAGTTCAGCAAGGAACAGGCCTTTCATCCCACAATGTCTGTGCTGAACATGAAGCCAAATTTGTTCAGTGTTTGTATGTTCTCCCCGTGAACTGCATGGCCTTTCCCCGGGTTCTCCGGTTTTCTCCCACACTCAAAAGACCTACAGGTTTGAGGGTTAATTGGCTTGGTAAAATTGTAAATTGTCCCTTGTGATTGTCAATAGTGTTAATATGCAGGGATCACTGGTCGGCACGGACTCGGTGGACTTAGGGACCTGTTTCCGCGCTATATTTCAAAACTAAAGTAAATCTGCCTGCCTAATTGAGTCTTAAAGTCTGCTATTGTATCTGCTTCCATTACCACCCCAGGATGGGTGAGCAGGCAGCCACCATTCTCTGTGTAAATAAACTTGTCTTGGAAATCTCCTTTAAACTTTCCTCCTCTGATCTTAAAGCTATGCCCTCTATTATTTAACATTTTTTTATCCTTAGGAACGACTGACTGTCTACCCTTTCTATGCCTCTCATCATTTTATATACTTTGATCAGGTCTGACACTCCAGAGGAAACAATCTTTAATCCCTCCTTATGGGATGCTTACCTTCACTGGACAGGAGAACTAGAGAGTGGCCAATGTCATTCCTTTTTTTATAAAAGGAAGCAAAGAGAATCCAGGGAAATATGGGCCGGTGAGCCTCGTGTCAGTGGTAGGTAAAGTATTGGAGAGAATTATTCGAGATAGAATTTAGTTCAGGGATAGAGATGTCCAGGGCAAGTCTTTTACATAGAGAGTGATGGGGTCCTGAAAAACATTGCCACAGGTGGTGGTGGGGGTAGAGATTATAGTGCCATTTAAGAGATAGATACATGGAAGTGCAGACAATAGGGGCATATGGATCATACAGCCAGATTAGATCAGTTTAGCTAGGCATTATGTTCGGCACAAACCTGTGCTGCAATGTTCTATGTTCTACTAAACCTCCTCTTAGGGAGTAAGGCGGGGTAAGTAACTGAAATGTAAGTGGAGGAGCACTTTGGAAACAGTGACCATAATTTTGTTATTTTAAAGTAGTTATGGTGAAGGAGAAACAGTTTTGTAGCAGCCTGCAAGTTAAGGTCCTAAATTAATTTTGGAGGCGTTATACGGTAATTTGCAGAGTTCAATTAGGACTGCCTGGTTGTATGGAAAGGGTCGCTGGTAAATGGGAGCCTTTCAATAGTAAGAGAACTGGTGCAGGATGTTCCTCCTTTGCATGCGACAAGGTGAAACCAAGTGGTACTCAAGCAACAGCAAGGCATCACTCTCGGACAAACTCAATGCTTTCTATGCTCGCTTCAAAAGGGAAAGCAGAGATGTACCTTCTCGAGACCCCATAGCACCTGATGGCATTATAATCCCAGTCACCGAGACCGATGTCCGAAGATCCTTTATGAGGATGAATCCTTGGAAAGTGTCTGGCATCTTCAACCTCTCACTACAATGGTTCGACATCCCCAGATGGTTGAATGGGCATCCATACCCAAGAAGAATAAGATGACATGCCTCAATGACTACCGACTGGTGACACTAATTTCTGTGGTGATGAAGGTGGCTATGATGCATATCAACTTCTAACATAGTAAGGACCTGGATCCATTACAATTTGCCTACATGCAACTATAGATCAACAGGAGATATGATCTCACTGGCTATCCAATCTGAACTGGACCACTTGGACAATAAGGACACAAACATCAGGTTGTGGTTCATCGACTACAGCTTGCCATCAACCCCAATAAACATCATCAAATTCGGAGAACTTTGTCTCTGGTCATTCCTATGCAACAGGATCCCTAATTTCTTCATCAACAAACCACAATCAGTACGAAATGACACAACACTCCCTCCTCTATAACCATCCACATGGGAGCAGCTCAAAGCTGTGTGCTCAGTCCCTGCTCTACTCTCTCTATATTCATAATTGTGTAGCCAGACACAGTTCCAACACCATCTTTAAATTTGTGAACAATACCATAATTGTTGGACAAATATAGGTATTAATGAGTCAGAATATAGGAGGGAGATAGAAAATGTAATTGAATAGCGCCAGACCAACAATCTTGCTCTCATGTGATTGTTGACTTAAGGAGGAGAAAGCCGAAGATCCATAAACCTGGTTTCATTGACGGGACAAGAGTGAGAGAGTCAACAACTTCAGGTTCTTAGATGTACAGATCTCTGATGATAGAAGTTGGGAGGTCATGTTGCAGTTGTATAAGACGTTGGTGAGACCGCTTTTAGAATATTGTGTTCAGTTCTGGGCACCATGTTATAGGAAAGATGTTGTCAAGCTTGAAAAGGTTCAGAAAAGATTTACAGGGATGTGGCCAGGACTAAAGGGTGTGAGCTATAGGGAGAGGTTGAGTAGGCTGGGTCTATTGCTTAGAGTGCAGGATGATGAGGGGTGATCTTATAGAGATGTACAAAATTGTGAGAGGAATAGATCGGGCAGATGCATAGAGTCTCTTGCCCAGAGTAGGGGAATCGAGGACCAGAGGACATAGGTTCTAGGTGAAGGGGAGAAGATTTAAAACAAATCTGAGGGGTAATTTTTTCACACAAAGGGTGGTGGGTGTATGGAAAAAGCTGCCAAAGGAGGCGGTTGAGGCTAGGACTATCCCATGATTTAAGAAATGGTTAGACAGGTACATGGATAGGACAGGTTTGGAGATATGGACCAAGAGCAGGCAGGTGGAACTAATGTAGCTGGGACATGTTGGCTGGCGTGGGCAAGTTGGGCCGAAGGGCCTGTTTCCATACTGTATCATTCTATGACTCTATTTGTCCTGGGCTCAACACATAATCACAAAGAAAGCTCCTTAGAAGATTGAGGAGATTTGATATGTCAACAAATACTCATTGAACTTCTATAGTGTACAGTCGAGAGCACACTGACTGATTACATCATGGCCTGTTTTGGCAACTCGAACGCCCAGGAATGAAGGAAATTGCGGAGAGTGGTAGACACTATTCAGTCCATCACAGGTCTATAGGAGGCCCTGCCTCAAAAGGACAGCAAATATTCTCAAAGATCCACATCACACGGGCCGTACTCTCAATTTACGTTCCATTGGAAATAAATTATAAGAGTCTGAAAACCATAACCAATAGGTTCAAGAATAGTTTAATCCCAGCGACCATCAGGCTCTTGAAAACTATACAACACTAACTTCAGCAACAATGAACATCTATGGACGTGTCTTTGGTTGCACTATGGATCTTGGTTTTTTTTGTAGTTTGCTACCTAATATATTGCTTATTGATTTATTGAATTAAAAAAAAAAATTATATTTTAGAAACATAGAAACATAGAAAAATAGGTGCAGGAGTAGGCCATTCGGCCCTTCGAGCCTGCACCGCCATTCAATGTGATCATGGCTGATCATCCAACTCAGTATCCCGTACCTGCCTTCTCTCCATACCCCCTGATCCCTTTAGCCACAAGTGCCACATCTAACGCCCTCTTAAATATAGCCAATGAACTGGCCTCAACTACCCTCTGTGGCAGAGAATTCCAGAGACTCACCACTCTCTGTGTAAAGAATGTTTTCCTCATCTCGGTCCTAAAGGAATTCCCCCTTATCCTTAGACTGTGACCCCTTGTTCTGGACTCCCCCAAGATCGGGAACAATCTTCCAGCATCTAGCTTGTCCAACCCCTTAAGAATTTTGTAAGTTTCTATAAGATCCCCCCTCAATCTTCTAAATTCCAGCGAGTACAAGCCGAGTCTATCCAATCTTTCCTCATATGAAAGTCCTGACATCCCAGGATTCAGTCTGGTGAATCTTCTCTGTACCCCTCTATGGCAAGGATCTCTTTCCTCAGATTTGGAGACCAATATTTAAGAGGGCGTTTTATCTGTGTATATTGTGTTCATGGGATTGTTAAGGTGCGGCATGTAAGAACTTTATTTTCTGTTGTCGGGAAAACTAAACGCTCTTGACTCTTAACTCTCTTGACTGTTAAGGTGAAGGGCAAGACTGCAAAGTTTGTGAGCCCTAGTTGACAAGAGATGTTGAGTCTGGTCAGGAAAAATAAGGAGGCACGCGTCAGATTTATTTAGGCAACCAGGTTTAAGCAAATCTCTCCGTGAGTGTACAAAGTGTAGGAGTACACTTAAGAAGGCAATCAGGAGTGGGAAAGTGGACATGGAGCTGGCAAGCAATGTAGTGGAAAATCTTAAGGGATTCTACAGGTATATGAATCAGAGTTTGAACCGGCCCGTTCGCGGAGCTGGATTCAGCCACGGGACTGACTCACTTACCAACACCCAGCAGGGTCACAACATCGGAGGCCTGGATCGCCTCAGTGCAGAGGGAGAACAAGGAGGGAAGAGACAAAGACTAAGACTTTTGCCTTCCATCACAGTGAGGAGGTGTTCGGTGAACTCACTGTGGTGGATGTTAAATTTGTGTTTATTGTGTGTTTTTGTTACTTTTAATATATGTATGACTGCAGGCACAAAATTTTGTTCAGACCGAAAGGTCTGAATGACAATAAAGGTAATCTGAATCTGAATCTGAATATATTGTAAAGAGTAAAAGGGTGGCTGGGGAAAGAATAGGTAGCCTAAAAGATCAGCATGGCTGACTTTTGTGTACTGCACCAAGAGATGGGGGAGATATTAAATTAATGTTAAAATTAAGGAGCATAGAGGACCATCGTGAAGGAGGGGTGAAGAATGGAAGACCCGGCGTGGGGGAGCCGACGTGAGAGGAGAGGGGAAGATCAATGGGGGACCTGGTGTGGGGGGGACCGCTGTGAGGGAGAACAATGGGCAATGGGGGGAGGGAGGGGGTCAAATGACATGGGGGAACTGGGGGGGTGGGTGGGGGAACAAGAGGATGAGCTGGCGTGCTTTGTAACTTTGTCAGCGCCGTAGATGGTTGCTATTTGTCTACATTGTGTATGCAAACAAAGAATTTCATTATGCCTAATCACATGTGACAATTAAATATTCCTATTCCTAATATATCTCATCCATTTTTACTGAGGAGAAGATTGTGGAAGCTAAGGAATTGACGCATACGAGTTGCGATGTCTTGGATCATATATATGAAATACCAAAGTGGAGGTATTAGTAGTTTTAGAGCGCATTAAAATATATAAATTCCCAAGGCTGGTTCAAGAGCATCTTCAGTTGAAGCTAGCCAGACCATTTTGTTGAAGCTCTTGCAGAGATACTTACATCACCTTTGGCCAGAATCGCTTCAGCTATTACGGAATCCTGGCTAAGAAAGGCACAGGACAAGGAACTAAAGGTATACTTCGTGCTGCTGAAGATAAAGAGGTAGGGGTAAAAGAGGAGGGGGGGGAGTGCTTTATTGATTAAGGAGAATATCACAAGATGATATTACTGACAGTTCATCCAGTGAAGCTATATGGGTGGAGCTGAGAAATAAAAAGGGGATGATCACCTTGTTGGGCGAGTTTTATATGCCTCCAAATAGTCAATGGGAATTAGAAGAACAAATATGCCAGGAGATTGCACGCAGCTGCAAGATTAATAAAGTTGTCATAGCAGGAGATTTTAACTTTGCCAATATAGACTGGGACTGTCATAGTGCCAATGGCCTAGACGTGTTGGATTTTGTCAAATGTGCTCAGGAGAATTTTCCCCAGGCAACATGTAGAGGCCCTATACATAGAATTCCCTAAACGTAGAGGGCAAAGCTTGATCTACTCTTAGGAAATTGGGAGGGGGAAGTGTATTTGGGAACCAGTAAGCACAGTTAAATTACGAGGAGTGGTGTATGTGGGGATGGAAGGGTGAGAGGCTGAGGAGAGGGAGGAGGTGGATAAGAGGTCGGAGGGAGATGTCTCAGGTGAGGAGGGGTGAGGTAGGGTCCTTGATGGGAAGAGATCGTAGGGGGGCCTCAGTGGGTGAGGGGTAGGATGGGGTGACCTTGGCTGAGGAGTTAGAACGGTATTTCTGCCTGAGTGTGATCTTTGAAGCAGTGATCCCTGCATCCCACTGCCTATTCCGCCTCCACATATGGATCCATTCCCCTCTCCCACTGGTTCCTTGTACAAGGCCAACAGCCTGCACCACAGACCCGTCCCTCACCAATATCCCCAGCACCGCCAGCGTCACCTCTCTGCCTGTAGAGCTCACTTAACAGCCCATCTCTCTGCCTGTGACCCCAGCAACACCCCTTCCTCGACAGGTAAATTCCAGGTTACTAATAGTTGGGGAGGTACTCAGGCCAATTTACCCAGTTTCACAAACAAGCGATATTGAAGAATTGTGGATGCACCAAACAGCAGATGTTATTAGTTTATTGAAAAGATATTCAACATTTAATCAATAATTATTGAGCATCTATTGATTTATGGTATTTTAATTCTACTGAGGATTTATGGTTCACCTTTTATTGGGCATTTGTTCGGTATTTTTGTGCATTGGTTAGCCACATACTGGGCAAATTCTTTAGAAAAGACACAGACAATTAGGCAGAACTGCTGTTCAAACCAGCGCAGGGGAATTTCAATTAAATCTTTTTCAACGGAAGGCCTTTGTTTTTCAAATTGTTCATAATAAACTGTAAATACAATAAAGATAATGTTGTATAAAATGAAACTGCACCCCAGATGGGACTCGAACCCACAATCCCTGGCTTAGGAGGCCAGTGCCTTATCCATTAGGCCACTGGGGCTACCTAGTTTCGGAACACGCAGCGAACGCCTTTCATAGCTCGGCCACCGGGGGCGCAGTGCTCCAAAGTGCTGCTCGATCCCACAGCGAGCGCACAGAATGGCGCCAGATCGTCGCCGGTGAACGGGCTGTGGGGAAGAGGGACCGGAGCAACGTGAGGGAATGGCCTCCGAGGTCTGAAAGGCGAGGTGTAAAGTGGGGTAAATTAGGAAAGGGAGAGGCACGGGGTTCAGGCACTGCCGAAAGAGGGGGCGGCGACAACGGTGGAGGAGGGGTTAGAGGAAAGAGAGGTGACTGACTCCAGTTCATGGTGGAGTGGGCGAAGGTCTGGGGCATCGGACTGGGTAGGTGGTCTGATGACAGAACAGTGTGGAGAGCACAGGGTCCATAAACAGGACAGTGTGTGGGATGCAATACTGCGGCTGATGGTAGGGCAGTGATGTGGGTATAGAACATCTAATGATAAGCCAGTGCAGGGGTCCATTGATAGGGCAGTGTTGGGGTGCAACAGTTATGGCCATCTTTGGACATGTTGCAGCAGTATAAGTTGAAATTAGGAAACAGCCACATATGAGGGCCACAGCAGACTTTGAAATGCATGCCACACGTCAGCAAGTGATCGTGTAAAAATCTGAGTTTGGCAAGACTAAGTGTAGAGTGGACAACTTGAGCAGGGTTCAATAAGGCCTGCTGGATCCACACCCCATTCCCAACCTGACCTTTCTGTCCTGGGCTTCCTCCATTGCCAGTGTGAAACCACACACAAACTGGAAGAACAGCACCTCATATTCTGCTTGAGTAGCTTCCAATGTTCTCAATATTGAATTCTCCAATTTTAGGTAATTAAACTACAAACACCACCCTCCTTTTTTCCCACGGTCTTCCCTGTGCCCATCTGGATACACAACCATTTCTCCCTCTCCCCTTCCCCCTCTCTGCTTTCATCTATATTCCTTCCTCTGGCTTCACATTTCACTGCTCTTCTTCCCTAATCTCACACTTTTAGTCTTTTCATCTCTGGTGTTTGTCCAACGATCTGCCATTCAAAACCCTCTCGTTCCTGTCTGAAGAAAGCTCCGGACCATGTTCTCCAGAGATGCTGCCTGATCCACTGAATTACACCAGCACATTGTGGCTTTTTTTGTAAACCCTTTGCTTGTTTCTTCACCTATCACTTTCCAGGTTTTGTTCCACCCCCACCTCTCTTACAACGTTCTACCCTCTACGACAATCCATCTGAAGAAGGGTCTTGATACAAAACATCACCTGCTTTTGCAAAGTGAAAGGGGGCCTTTGCTACCCTGTCAGGCTGCACCCAGTAACACGGAGAGGAGGGATTCAGAGGCCATTCAGCCCCTTGTCCCTGTACTGTTTGAGAGAGCTGCCCAGCCACATTACACCCATCCTATGGGGTTCTTGGCCTTGCAGCACGTCCACTACGGGCACCGTTCATCTGTGAGGAATGTTTCTGCCTCCACCACCATGTCAGGCAGAAGCTTCCAGACCCCACACCCTCAAAGGCATTCAACACACTCTTCTCCCCTCTAATCCTTTTCTGATCACTTTAAATCACTCCACCCACCCCATTTTTGCGCCTCTGCTAAGGGATGCAAATGCTTCCCATTTACTCCCCTGAGGCCCCCTGTAATTGATCTGATATCTTGCTGGGGTCAGGACGAGTTCCAGGACAAATGCAATTGTTGCTGAAAGGTCACAGTCTTATGGAACAGGCATGTTACAACACTCCCAATACTGCTGCACTGGATAACGAGTACAGCCAGTGATGGATTACTCTGAGGCTCATCTGAGGGAGGGTGCTGGGGAGCCTGGGATGGCCAGGCTCACTTAGTGCTGAGATGTGGAGGCCAGATCCATGCCCTCATGTACAGTGAGTGTTGGGGACCGGCAGCACCTGCTTTGTGTGTGAGCAGACCACCCGGATCCTGCGTACTCCCTCCACACCTCACACCCCACACAGAGCAGGGACTGCTGTCACCTCAGTTGGAGATCTCTCCATGGTAACAACTCGGTGGACAGAGGGGCAGGTGAAAGGACGGTTGGATCTGGCAGGTTGTCAACCAGGACTTTGCATTTGCATTTGCTTTACATAATGCATTTCGTTGTCTCTGTACTGTACACTGACAATGACAATTAAAATTGAATCTGAATCTGACTCAGCATGGAGCCCATATCTCACTCTGAGTTCACTCGGGTATTGACCTCCCCACCATCGCAGGAAGAGCTACCTCAAGAAGGCAGTTGAGATCATCAAAGACCCATACCGCCATGGCCACAGTCTGGCCTGCTTCTATCGGGAAGAAGATATAGGAGCCTGGGAACTGTTACCTCCTGATTGAAGAACAGCATCTTACCATTATTCATAGTTCTTGAATCAACCACATAATCCTAACTGCAACCCATCCACAGCACTGAACCACTTTGTATAACATTGTACTACTTCATCTTGCGCTATTACAGTTTGTTTACCTAGTATAACGGATAATTTCTTCTTTATAGTTTATTATATATTTATTTGTTTTGTTGTTGTGTTTAATGGACTCTGGCACAGTGAGGCAGCAGCTCTACCAGCTGCACCACTGTGCCTCTCATAGTTTTCCTTTGATGAATTGTAAATCAATCACTGATGTTGCTGGTGACTCCATCAGGAACAAATTTACTTGCTCACTTCTCAATCTCTCAAACAGCAGAACAGAATGAAACACCCCATCTCTCCTGGCCCTGCTAGGAAGCATACCTTTCAAAAACAGTTCCATTCCAACATGTTTTGAGAATCATATCTGAGATCAAATTGTTGAAACCATATGTGGCAATTTTCAGCGGCGAGGTGGCTCGGTGCTGCATCTGTCCATTAAAATCCACAAGACCCACAGCAGCGGACAGAGAGACAGGTGGCAAGTGAGCAGAGTCACAACACAGACACCTGCAGTGTAAACTCAGGGTGTGTCAACAGCTCACCCTAGCTCTGGCATTAGCAGAGAGTGTCTGTGTACACATTGGTGTGTGCCTGGGTCACATATTACATCCAAATATAGGGACAGACCAGTATGTGCCCAGTGAGGGTGAGTAACTTTAACAAAGGAGTTTTTCAAAGCCAAAAAATGGTCAATTCTTGAGTGGCCAAGTCAATCACCCGATCTGAACCCAATGAGCATGCCTGCTGAAGAGAAAACTGAAGGGACGAGCCCCCAAAACAAGCATAAGCTAAAGATGGCTGCAACACAGGCCTGGCAGAACATCACCAGAGAAGAAACTGGTGATGTCCATGAAACGCAGACTTCAAGCAGTCATTGCATGCAAAGCATATGCAACAAATACTAAACATAACTACTTTCATTTACATGGCATTGCTGTGTCCCAAACATTATGGTGCCCTGAAATGGGGGGACTATGTATAAACACTGCTGTAATTTCTACTTGGTGAAACCAAAATGTATAAAAATGGCCTTTATTAAAATCTGACAATGTGCGCTTTAACTACATGTGATTTTTTTTCTATTACAAATCTCAAATTGTGGAGTACAGGGGCAAATAAATAAATGATGGGTCTTTGTCCCAAACATTATGGAGGGCACTGTATATACACTAGCTTATGAAAGGTCCATTCAAGAGTTTGATAACAAGCTGTTATTGGATCAAGTAGTACGTGCTATCAAGCTTCTGCCTGACAGGAGAGTGAAGAGAGAATGGCCGGGGGTGTGAGTGGTCCTTGATTATGTTGGCTGCTTTTCTGAGGCAGCATGTAGTGTAGATGAATTTGATGTGGGGGAGGCTGGTATGCGTAATAGACTGGACACATTTAATCAGATTTCACAATGGAAAGGTCAGATCTTCAGACGATGACTAACCAGCCTCTGACAGATAGCACAGAAGTAAATTAAGTTGCAGAATAATCACTGAGTCTCACAGTCCAGAGACAATTCTTCAATAGCATCCAGTCTAAGAACAGTCAGTTTCCCTGTATGTACTGTCTCTAGGATGTGGCTTCAGTGCCACTCACAATGTAATGATATTCAGAACAGTGGACAGGATGGAGACAGAAATGCATATATTGATACTACTAATATTAAGGATGTCTGGAGAATCGAATAACCAACCGAACGAGAATACTCATTTTACTCACCAGTACATAAAACCTATTCAAGAATAGATTATTTTAACTCAAGGTTGGATTTTATGGTTCACTTCAACAAAGGATTGGAAAAGAAGAAAAACTGGTGGGAAAAATAACAAAAAAAACAAACGGAATTTGAGAATATTAAAAATATTATCAATGGACTTGTATATAGAAATTTATGATTTAAGAAACACACAATGACATACTAACATAAAATATAACTAATAAAATTGTGTAATATTAAGGCACAGCATAATAATGGCTGATGTTTATTTCATTATGTTAACTACTTGCTAAATACAAGAATAACGAGTTAAATATGATTGATAAGTATTAATAATATATCAACACATTTTATGGATATGGTAGATCTAGTTTAAATTGTGCGTAAAGGGGGGGGGGAGGAGACTCAGATACTTGGAAGTTATCCAAGGGTCTGAATCTGGTTAACCCCTTGGAACCTGCTGTTGTCTGATACAAAAGTTTGACTTAATTGTAATAGTTATTGGCATATCGGTAGATATGGATATATAACTAACATAATTACTGTCATATCGATGTAAATGCTTAATGTTGGAAACTCTTTTTTATTCAGTTTTTCCTCTCTGAAGATACACTCCAATAGATAGATTAGAAATGGGCTTTATCTTATATATATATTTTTTAACTTTGTATCGTTCTCTCTTCCAATTAATAATAATTGGTCAAGGGGGCCGGATGAAACATATAAAAACACCTATGGAAGTCAACAACAATTTTTCTACCACCTGTTGGTGGTTTGTTTTTAATTATAATATCTTTATTTTTGGATATTATAATATCACTTTTTGTTTGTTAATTATTTTTTCACGACTTTACACTTTCTGGTCTTTTTCAAGGTCTATTCTGAAGGGGAGATGCCAACAAAACTTAACAGCTGGGGATGAGCATCCTTCACCTAGAGTTATGAGGTTCTTGGTTGCACCATATGAAGTAAAGGTATTAACATGATCCATAATGCAAGACGATAAACAAACGAAAACTGGAGGAATCACGTTCTGTAGCTGGAATATAAGGGGCGCCAATGAACCAATTAAAAGGGGTAAGATCTTTGCCCAATTAAAATCTCTCAACAGTGACATCATTTTTTTACTAGAAACCCATCTGAAAGATCAAACACAGATAAGACTGAAGGCAAATTGGATTGGGCAAACATACTACTCTTCATTTACTTCTAAATCTAGAGGCACGGCTATTATCATTCGTAAAGGTATACCATTTAAATTAAAGAATACCATAGCAGATAAAGAGGGGAGGTACATCATAGTCACGGGAGAAATTTATTCTACTCCACTTACTTTGATAAATGTTTATGCTCCTAATTTTGACAACCCCCAATTCTTTAGTAAAATTCTGGATACAATTTCAGAACTTAACTATCAAAATGTGATAATAGGGGGAGATTTTAATTGTGTTTTAGATCCATATCTGGATAAATCAGCAAAACAAAAAAGGATTAACATAAAATCTAAAACTAGTGAACTCCTAAATACATACATGAAAAATACCAACATAACAGATGTATGGAGGATCGGTAACCCAGTAGGTAGGGAATATTCATTTTATTCAACGGTACATAAAACATATTCACGTATTGATTATTTCTTAGTGGACACAAAATTAATTCCATATACATATAATTCTAAATATCATAATAGTATTATTTCTGATCATTCCCCGTTAACTTTTTCTTTAAAATTAGAAGGAATGCCTGATAAAAAATCGTTCTGGAGGTTTAACCCCCAAATCTTAAACAACTCACAAGGTTGCACATATTTAAAAGAGCAGATGATATTCTTCTTTGAGACAAATGATACACCAGACACTTCACCTTCCTTATTATGGGAAACTTTTAAGGCATTTATTAGAGGAACTATAATTTCATATCAAGCTTTCCAAAATAAAAAGAATAACACTGAACAATTGCAGTTAGAACAAGAAATTAGACAATTAGATTTAGAAAATGCCAAAGAACCAACTATAGATAAACATAATAAGATAACAATACTAAAATATAAATTAAATAAAATTGTATCGGCCAAAATAATAAGATTATTTCAAATTACAAAACAAGAACATTTCGAATTTGGTGATAAACCACATAAACTCTTAGCACGCCAATTGAAAAAACGGGAAACAGAAAATACAATTACTAAAATTAAATGAGACAAAGGAGAATTGCTAACACTACCTAAAGATATTAATAAAAGATTTGCTCAATTTTATCAAAATTTATATACATCGAAAACCTCTGCAAATAATACTCAAATTACAAATTTCTTAGACAATTGTAATCTTCCAAAATTAAATATGGTGGAACAAGAGGGATTAGGAGCTCAGATTACACTTCAGGATCTTAGAAGAAACAATAAATTCGTTGAAGAATGGCAAAACACCAGGACCAGATGGCTTTAGTAATGAATTCTATAAAAGATTCTACAAGATAATTTCTCCACGCCTGCAAGATTTATATATACACGCTTTTAAAGAAAATAAACTACCAGAAACACTAACTGAGTCAACTATTACACTTATACCAAAAAAGGATAAAGATCTAGAAGACCCAGGCTCATATAAAGCCATAGCACTCCTAAATACAGATCAAAAAATATTAGCAAAGACTCTAGCAAGAAGATTGGGTAAATATGTTCGCAAACTAATAAACCTGGACCAAACAGGGTTTATACCAAAGAGATACTCATTTAACAATTTGAGACGGCTGTTTAATATAATGTACTCACATAATACTGAAGAAGACCTAGCAATTATTTCATTGGATGCAGAAAAAGCCTTTGATCAAGTAGAATGGCAATATTTATTCAAAGTATTGCAAACATTTAACATGGGAGATAACTTTATCTCATGGGTAAAATTATTATACGATAAGCCGACGGCTAGAATACTGACTAATAATATATTATCCCTGAAATTCCAATTAGCAAGGGGCAATAGGCAGGGGTGCGCACTATCGCCCCTGCTATGTGCACTACTGATAGAGCCTTTAGCAGAAAGTATAAGAAGTCATCCGAATATTCATGGATATAGTACCAAACACTCAAATAATAAAATCTCATTATATGCAGACGACATATTATTATATATTACAAATTCGCAAATTAGCATACCAAATATACTAAATTTAATAGAGGAATTTGGTTCTTTTTCAGGATATAGAATAAACTGGAACAAAAGCGAAATTATGACGATAAAACCTCAAGAGCCGACACATCTGTTGAAATTCCCTTTTAGAATTGCAACAGACAAATTTAAGTATTTGGGCATCCAAATCACTGGGAAATATAAATCATTACTCAACGCAAACTATATGCCCTTATTAACTAAATTAAATGGGTTGATTAAATTTTGGAAAACACTGCCGATGTCCTTAATAGGCAGAATAAATGCGATAAAAATGATCTTCTTACCACAAATACTGTACCTATTTCAATCAATACCAATATTCTTACCAAAAACTTCCTTAAAAAACTAGGTTCTGATATTATAAACTTCATATGGGATTATAAATCACACAGAATTCAAATGGGATTTAGGATTCATCTATTCGAGGTTCGGGAGTAAAGTGGGGTTTGTCGAGCTGAACCATCTGCTCTCTTATAGACCTCCCTAAACAAAAGATGCAAGACTTAAATATGAAGACCTATCTAAATAGGGATCTAATGTACAATTTAAAGGTATAACATTTTGTAGCTGGAATGTTAAGGGTATCAACGAACCAATTAAGAGAGGTAAAGTACTAGCACATTTAAAAGCACTTAAAAAAGATGTAATTTTTCTCCAAGAAATTCATTTAAAAAAGGATGCAGAACATAGATTGAAAGCTAAATGGATTGATAAAGCATATTACTCTTCATTTACACACAAATCCAGAGGTGTTGCAATACTAATCCGTAAAGGGATATCTTTTAAACATATATCAACAATAACGGACAGTGATGGTAGATATATTATAATACGAGGTGAACTATATGCACAAAAATTGAATCTTATTAATGTTTATGGACCGAATTTTGATAGCCCTTTGTTTTTTAAGAAAATATTTAATACAATTCCGGAATTATCCCAACATAGTTTAATAATTGGAGGAGACTTAAATTGTACATTAGATCCCTATTTAGATAGGTCATCAAGACAACGGAAAACAAAATCCCACTCCAGTGATTTATTAAACGCATATATAGATACTAGTAATATCAAAGATGTCTGGAGAATAGAAAACCCAACTGGAAGAGAATATTCATTTTATTCACCGGTACATAAAACAAATTCAAGAATAGATTATTTTTTGGTGGATTCTAAGCTAATTCCATTTACATATAATTCAAAATACCATAATATTATAATTTCGGATCATGCCCCTTTAACATTTATGATTAAAATAAATGGAAGTAAGGAGAAACAATGGAGACTTAACCCACAGATTTTAAAGGATAAAGTATCTCAGGTATATCTTACTAAACAGATTAATATGTTCTTTGAAACAAACGATAGTCCTGAAACTTCTCCTTCTTTACTATGGGAAACATTTAAAGCATTTACGCGGGGGACCGTGATTTCTTCCCAAGCATTTTATAATAAAAAGAATCGGGAGATGCAACAGGCATTGGAGAGGGAAATAGACATAGAGAATGCGACTACACCAACTACGATAAAACGTAATAAAATTGAAGCTTTGAAATACAAATTAAATAAAACATATTCAGATCAAGTTGTTAAATTTTATCAATATACTAAACAATTACATTTTGAATTTGGAGATAAACCTCAAAAACTATTTGCACATCAATTACGGAAACTAGACGGGGAAAAAACAATACATAGGATTAAATCAGACAAAGGAGAATCACTAGTACAACCTAAGGATATTAACGAGAGATTTTTACAATACTATCAAAATCTTTATTCTGCTAAAACTATAGATAACCAGACAGAGATAGAAGCATTTTTACAAAAATGCAATCTTAAAGGGTTAGATTTGAAAGATAGAGAATTATTAGATCCGGAAATAACAGTAAAAGAAATTGAAGAGTCTATCAGATCATTACAAAATGGTAAATCCCCGGGACCAGATGGCATTGGCTCGGAATTTTATAAAACATTTTATGATTTGATTGTTCCGCATTTAAAAACGTACGAACGTATCTATACTCAACAAAAATTACCAGAAACGTTAAATGAATCTATTATAACACTTATACCAAAAATAGATAAGGATTTGGATGATCCAGGATCATATAGAGCTATAGCTCTTTTAAATACTGATCAGAAAATATTAACTAATATCCCGGATCAAACAGGATTTATACCAAAAAGGTATTCTTCATACAACCTGAGACGGTTATTCAATATTATATACTCAAAAAGAAATATTACCAAAGACCTAGCAATTATTTCAATAGATGCTGAGAAAGCTTTTGACCAGGTGGAGTGGCCCTATTTTCGGTTATGAAAATGTTTCAACTGGGTGAGAAGTTTAGTACATGGATAAAACTTCTATATACTAATCCAACAGCTATAATATCAACAAATCAAATGTTATCAACTAAATTTAATTTATCCAGAGGTTGTAGACAAGGATGTCCATTATCCCCGTTATTATTTGCATTGGTAATAGAACCATTAGCAGAAAGTGTGAGGTCCAATCCTGATATATATTGGTAATAAACCAAAGATACGGAAAATAAAATCTCATTATACGCAGATGATGTTTACATTACTAAACCTGAAGTTAGTATCCCAAATTTACTAAATTTAATAACTCAATATGGTTCATTATCAGGATACAGAATTAATTGGAACAAAAGCGAAATGATGCCAATAATGGAAAGTAACCCACATATTTTACAACAATTCCCTTTTAAAATAGTAAAAGAAAAACTTAAATATCTTGGAATTATGTAACAAAGAGATATACTTCTTTATTTAAATCTAATTTTCCGCCTTACTGAATAAATTAGATAAGAATATTTTGTATTGGAAAACATTACCCATTTCAATGATGGGTAGAATTAATGCGATAAAAATGATTTTTCTCCCGCAACTATTATACCTTTATGAAACATTTATGTAAATCAAAAGTAAATGGAGGCTTAGCATTACCGAATTTTATGTTTTATTTCTGGGCAGTTAATATTAAGAATATGAACTTTTGGTTGGAAGAATTAGATATACAACCAGACTGGTTAAAAATGGAAAAAGAAGATTGTTTACCTTTTGAAATTGGGTCAATTCTATTTGCTATTACCAAATTAAGCAAAAAAACCTATAAAGAAAACCCTATAATAGACAGTGGAATACGCACTTGGAAACAAATAAATAAAACATTAAAATTGGATTATATACCACTATCTCTTCCTATTGTAAACAACGCAGCATTTAAACCCTCATGGATGGATAAGGGTTTTTTACAATGGAAAAACCATGGAATTATAAAGATGGGTGATCTCTATAGGAAAAATACATTCCTCTCATTTCAGGAATTACAACAAATTTATGGGCTTCAATCAAAGGATTACTTTAGATATTTACAAATCAGAGACTATGTTAAGTCAATTACAAATGAATATAGATTTAGAAAGATAGAAATTTTTGATGAATGTTTGAATAAACACCCGAACACAGACAAATTGATACCATATATTTATAGTATTTTATTAAATAGCGATGCTCCAAAGACGGATTTATATAGGCAATCATGGGAAAATGAATTAGGTCAAACAATTAGTCCAGAAATTTGGTATGAAAGCTTACAACATATACATCACTGTTTGTTAAATACTAGACATTCTTTAATACAATTTAAAGTATTACATAGATTGCATTATTCAAAAACAAAACTGAATAGAATTTTTCCAAGTGTTTCCCCTATATGTGATAAATGTCAACACTTAGAGGCTAACCTAATGCACTCATTCGTAAGTTGTATAAAAATTAATAATTTTTGGATGAAAATTTTTAAGATAATCTCAGAAGACGTCAATACCAAACTGGTTCCTGACTCAAAATTAATAATATTAGGAATAACAGAACCAAATCAATTCATTACTTCGAATCAAAGAATTTTTATTGATTATAGTTTAATAATTGGGAAAAAATTAATATTAAAATTTTGGAAAGGCTCTATAACCCCCACAATTAAAATGTGGACCACAGAAATGTCGGAGACCCTATATTTGGAAAGAATAAGATTTTTCTTAATGGACAAACAAGAACTATTTAAAATAATACGGTCCCCATTTATTGAATATTTGAAGGGGCAAACTGGTTCGGCACGAGAACCCGACTGAAACCAGAATCGAAGAATAGATGAAGTAGTACATTTCATAAAACGCGATATATCTCCAACGATGCAAAATCTGTAGAATATTCCATTCTTTCCCAACTTTTTATATATTTTGTTTTTTTGTTTAATCTTTCTCTACTATTTTCTATCTTTATAAAAAATGGAAAAAAATAATATAGAAGCACAATTATTATGCAATCATTAATATAAATAATACTGATTATGTATATCTACAATGAACAAAATGATTTTTATTATGTCAACAATGAACACGCACCTTTTTTATTATGTAATTGCTTCTAATTAATAAAAAACTTTAACAAAAAAGAAATTCCCTTTTAGAATTGCAACAGACAAATTTAAGTATTTGGGCATCCAAATCACTAGGAAATATAAATCATTACTCAACGCAAACTATATGCCCTTATTAACTAAATTAAATAGGTTGATTAAATTTTGGAAAACACTGCCGATGTCCTTAATAGGCAGAATAAATGCGATAAAAATGATCTTCTTACCACAAATACTGTACCTATTTCAATCAATACCAATATTCTTACCAAAAACTTCTTTAAAAAATTAGATTCTGATATTATAAACTTCATATGGGATTATAAATCACACATAATTCAAAGAAAACACTTGTGTAAATCTAAAGAATCAGGGGGACTGACACTCCCTAAATTATTGTATTACTATTGGGCAGTGAATATTTAAAAAATATAATCTACTGGTTGGACAGTTCTGCCCAACAGGTAGATTGGATAAGAATGGAGAAAGAGGATTGTTCCCCTTATAATATAGGAGCGATCCTTCTTTCCCCGTTGAAACTGAACAATATAATATATAAGAAGAATCCAATTATTCACAGTATAATACGAATTTGGAAACACATAAAATTAACTTTAAAATTAAGAAAATTATCGCTTCTTTCTCCAATCGCTAATAATCCCTCATTCAAACCATCTATTATTGATAAAACGTTTATCCATTGGGAAAGAATAGGAATTAAAATGATGAGAGATATGTATGAAATGGGAAAACTTTTATCATTCCAACAATTACAACTAAAATATAATTTGAAAAGTAATCAATATTTCAAATATCTTCAAATTCAAGATTATTTGAAAAAATATATACAAGGATATCAAACTCTAACCCCATATTTATTAGTGGAAGGAATGAATAGAAAGGCAGAATCAAGCAATTTAATATCATACTTATAGAATATAATTCTAAATATAGAAATACCAACGACAGAGGCAATTAGAAGGGACTGGGAACAAGAGTTATTGTTAAAAATTCCGAACGATAGATGGGAAAAAAATCTATTATA
Source organism: Raja brachyura (assembly GCA_963514005.1). Next base: position 16,622,672 of record OY740808.1, read on the forward strand.
TGTAAATAAATGTTCAATTAATGTAAGACATAACCTAAATCAATTAAAAATTTTACATAGATTATATTATTCGAAAACTAGACTGAATAAAATATTTTCAAATGTTTCCCCCATCTGTGACAAATGTCTAACTCGAAATGCCACTATAGCACATTCCTTTGTCTCTTGTACAAAACTGCATTAATTTTGGAATGAAATTTTTGGAATTTTTACAAAACTATTTAACACAAAATTGAATCCCAATGCAGAACTGATTATATTTGGATCAATGGAATAGGGAAGTAAACTAACTATATTCCAAGAAGCTTTTCTTAATTACTGTTTAATAACAGCAAAAAAACTTATACTCAAATTTTGGAAAAACGCAACCACGCCAACATTCAAAATGTGGATTTCAAATATGTCGGAAACGCTACATCTTGAAGAAATGAGATTCCTCCTACTAGGCAAAGTAGACCAATTCTTAAAGACTTGGTCTCCTTTTATCAACTTTTTACAAGCATATGGTGCAACATAACATAACCTTAGAAATTAAATGGTTTAGAACCGGGTGACGGATGGGCAAAAATACGGAATAGGTAGATCTCTCCTAATCTCTCTTTTCTCTACTTTCTCCTTTTCTTTCAATCTTTTTAGCTTCTCATCTCTGTCCTTTATTTCTTTTGCTATCTGTTTCTACTCGCTTGTCTATCTATTCCGACACTCTTTATTTCTTTTTTCTCTCACTGTTCTTTTATTATTAAATTAAAAATACGAAGTTGTACAAGAATGGAAATATGTGTGTATGTATTAGGTACTCAAGTACCACACTATCGTACTTACTTCTAACAAAAATAAACAAAACAAAAAAAAGAAGAATAGATTATTTTTTAGTAGACTTCAAGCTCATTCCATTTACCTACAACTCGAAATATCATAACATCATAATCTCGAACCATGCACCCTTAACATATATGATTAAATTAAATGGAAGGACCGAGAAACAGATACAATGGAGACTCAATACACAAATTTTAAATGAAAAAGTATGTCAGGAATATCTTACTAAACAGATTAATATGTTTTTTGAGACCAATGATCGCCCTGGAACGTCTGCCTCATTCACTGGGAAATATTTAAAGCATTTGCCCGAGGAGCATTGATCTCCTCCCAAGCATTTCACAATAAAGAGAACCGGGTTAAGCAACAGATACTGGAAAGGGAAATAAGGCAATTAGACATAGAAAATGCAGCTGCACCAACTATGATAAAATACAGTATTGAAATATAAATTAAATAAACTATATCCAGACCAAGTTACAAAACTTTATCAGCATACTAAACAATTACATTTTGAATTTTGCGATAAACCACAAAAACTATTAGCACGCCAACTTCGAAAACTGGACGGGGAAAAACAATTCACAAAATTAGATCAGATATGGAAGAACTACTAGTACAGCACAAGGATATCAATGAGAGATTTCTGCAATATTATCAAAATCTCTACTCAGCCAAAACGAAAGAACACTCGACAGGAATGGAAGCATCCTTACAAAAATGTAACCATAAAGGTTTAGATTTGAAAGAGAGAGAATTACTAAATTAAATAATAAACGCTGAAATAATAGTAAAAGAAATTGAAGAGTCTATTAGATCTCTAAAAAACGCCAAGGCCCCGGGCCCTGACGGTATAAGCTCTGAATTTTATTTTTAAAATTATGATCTGATCTCCCCACATTTACAGACACTGTATGAGCACATTTATACTCAACAGAAATTACCAGAAATGCTAAACGTATCTATAATAACACTTATACCAAAAACAGATAAGGACCTTGAAGACCCAGGTTCATATAGTGGTATAGCTCTCTTAAATACTGATCAGAAAATATTAACTAAAATCCTAGCACAAAGATTAAGCACAGTGATTAATAAATTAATACACCCTGACCAAACAGGATTTATCCCAAAACGTTACTCATCTTATAACCTGAGACAATTATTCAATATTATATACTCAAAGAGAATTACTAATGCAGACATAGCAATTATTTCGTTAGATGCTGAGAAAGCATTTGATCAGGTGGAATGGCCCTATTTATTTTCGGTGATGGAAAAATTTCAATTGGGCGAGAGATTTAGTACATGGGTTTATACTTTTATATACTAAAACTGTTATATACTAATCCAACAGCTAGAATATTAACAAACCAAATGTTATCAACTAAATTTAACTTATCTAGAGGTTGTAGACAAGGATGCCCGTTATCCCCCTTATTATTTGCATTTCGCAATTGAGCCATTAGCAGAAAGTGTTAGGGCCCACCCAGAAATATACGGGTATAATACTAAAGACACTGAGAATAAAATCTCTTTATATGCAGATGTATTCATCTACATTACAAAACCTGAAATTATATTCCAAACCTATTAAATTTAATAACTCAGTTTGGTTTCTTCGCGGGATACAGAATCAATTGGAATAAAAGCAAAATCATGCCAATAATGAAAATCAATTCACATATATTACAACAACCCCCCTTTAAAATAGTTAATGAAAATTTTAAATATCTAGGAATTTATGTAACTAAGAAATATACTTCTTTATTTAAATTAAACTTTCCTCCTTTACTGAATAAATTGCATAAGAATATTCAATATTGGAAAACACTACCTATCTCAATGTTTGGTAGAAGTAATGCCATAAAAATGATTTTTCTTCAGCAATTATTGTACCTCTTTCAATCAATCCCAATATATCTTCCAAACATTTTTTTTTTAAAAGGTGGATTCCATTGTCACTAATTTTATCTGGGATAATAAGAATCACAGAATAAACAAAAAACATTTATGTATATCAAAAACAAATGGAGGTTTAGCTTTACCAAATTTCATGTTTTATTTCTGGGCAGTTAACATTAAAAATACGAACTTCTGGTTGGAAGAAATGGACCAGCAACCAGACTGGTTAAAAATTGAATGATTCTATTTAATTTTGTTTTTGATTAATGTAACCTATGTAATACTTTAAATTGAAATTGGTTCGATTCTGTTTGCTACCACTAAATTGAACAAAAAAACCTATAGTGAAAACCCTATAATATACAGTGGTATACGAATTTTGGAAACAATTAAAAAATACTTTAAAATTGGATAATCTATCACTCTTTCTTCCCATTGTAAACAACCCTGCATTTAAACCTTCAATGTTGGATAAAGGTTTTTTACGATGGAAAAATCACGGAATTCAAAAGATGGGTCACCTCTATAGGAAAGGTACATTTCTTTCATTTCAGGGGTTACAACAAACTTATGGACTCCATTCAAATGACCATTTCAAATAATTACAACTTTGAGATTATCCTAAATCAATTACACAGGATTACAGAACTAGAGATCCAGAAACTCTTGATGAATGTTTGAATAAACATCCTAATACAGAAAATTTCATATCTACAATATCCTATTAGACAGTGAGGCACCACCGACGAAAATATATAGGCAAACATGGGAAAATGAACTAGGCCAACCAATAATGAAAGATATTTGGGACGAAAGCTTACAACATATACATCAATGCTCGTTAAATGCCAGACACTCTTTAATACAATTTAAAGTATTACATAGGTTACATTACTCAAAAACGAAATTAAATAGATTCTTTCCACATATATCTCCTATCTGCGAAAAATGGCAGCATTTAGAGGCTAACTTAACCACACATTTGTAAATTGTATAAAAATTAAAAACTTTTGGACGGAAATTTTTAAGATAATTTCGGAAGTTGTCAACACCCAATTGGATCCCGACTCAAAACGAATAATATTAGGAATATCAGAACAAAGTCTAACATTTATACAAGCCAAAGAAACTTTATCGACTATAGAATAATAATTTGGAAAAAATTAATATTAAAAATTTTAAAAGGTCCTATAACCCCCACAATTAAAATTTGGATTATGGAAATGTCAGAGACCCTACATTTGGAAAGAATCAGACTTGTCTTAATGGACAAACGAGAACTTTTTATCAGAATATGGTCTCCATTTATTGACTATTTGAAGGGGCAAACTGGTTCGGCACAAGAACCTGACTGAAGCTCTAATCATGGATTAGATGAAAAGTTATACTTTATAATTTACGAACCTATCTCCAATGTTGTATTATTAGTGAATTATTCCATTCTTTATCATGCTTTTTTTAATCTCTTTCTTTATTATTTTCTATCAAAATAATTCAAGTTTGACCAACTTTTTCTTATACATGTATCTCCTAGGTGTATCTCTTAATACATTCGAATCTGGGCAGTATCCTGGTAAACTTTTCCGAAGCCTACTCATCCTTACTGTATTGCAAACTTGCGAAATGCAAACAAGATGAACACAATTTTGAAAAAAGGCATAAAATGCTGAAATAACTCAGCAGGTCAGGCAGCATCCAGACATAGTCCATATAACTGTAAGTGGCGGTGTGTTTATAGTAGACATCAGTCGATAATCTGTCCCCTGTGATGGAGAAAGCGTATAGAGGTGACACAGGTATTCCAAGTGAATTTGAGGACAGGGTGGAAGTTAATGGTAAAGTTAATTAAAGCAATTAATTCTGTATGGGTGTGGGAAGTGACCCCGACGCATTCGTCATTGTAGCAGAGAAAGAGTTGGGGGATGGTGCCAGTGTATGCTTAGAACAAGGGCAGTTTGATGTAACCAACCAAAAGGCAGGCATAACCGGCCCATGCGAGAGCCCATGGCTACAATTTTAACTAAAGAAAGTGAGAGGAGTCAAAAGAGAAGTTGAGGGTGAGAGAAGTTGAGGGTGAGAGCCAGGGGGAGGAGGGTGGTACTTGAGGGAAATTGATTGGTTCAAGGCAGAACCAGAGGGCCTTGACACCATTCTGGTTGGGGCTGAAGGTGTAAAGGGACTGGATGTCCATGGTAAAGATGAGGCAATGGGGGCCTAGAAATTGAAAGTTATCGAAGTGTTGAAGGTTGCACAAGGGTTGTAAGGGGCTACCAATTTTCAAACTTTTCCATCACCCCATCTCCCTCCCTTGTAACCTAGGCCACCCACCTACACCAAGGTCAATCTGATCATCACCCACATACCTATTCCTCTTCCCTTGGCCTACCTTCCCTTTCCTCTTCCCCACTTGCTTCCATCTACCCTCCTCCACTATAACACTGAACACCGGCGTGCCACAGGGCTGTGTGCTCAGCCCTCTCCTCTACTCCCTCTTCACGCATGACTGCATCCCCAAGTATGGCTCCAACGCCATTATAAAATTTGCCGATGACACCACGGTGGTAGGACTGATTAGTGATAATGACGAATCAGCCTACAGGGAGGAGGTCCAGCACCTGGCTACCTGGTGTGCCAACAATAACCTCGTCCTCAACTCCCAGAAGACGAAGGAAATAATTGTTGACTTTCGGAAGAACAGAGGGGGCAGACACACCCCCATCCATATAAACGGGACTGAGGTGGAGAGGGTCTCCAACTACAAATTCCTCGGGGTACACATCTCGGAGGATCTGTCCTGGTCCCTCAACACCTCAAAGCTGATCAAAAAGGCACAGCAGCGCCTTTACTTTCTGAGGAGGCTCAAAAAAGCCCACCTGTCCCCCCGGATCCTGACGAACTTCTACCGCTGCACCATTGAAAGCATCCTGACCACCTGCTTTACGGTATGGTACAGCAGTTGCACCGTGGCAGACAGGAAGGCACTACAACGGGTGGTGAAAACCGCCCAGTACATCATCGGTGCCCCGCTCCCTGCCATGGATGCCCTCCACCGAAAACGGTGCCTGAAGCGGGCCGGGAAGATCATCAAGGACCCCTCACACCCTAACCATGGACTGTTTGCCCTCCTCCCATCAGGGAGGCGCTACAGGAGCCTCAGGTCCCGCACCAGTAGGACGAAGAACAGCTTCGTCAACTACACCATCAGACTGCTGAACTCGGAGCCCAGCTGATAGACTTGTCTGTACCCTGTATTTATTTATTTCCGTACTGCTACCACTGCACTCTGTATTTATTTTTTTATATCGCTATCACTAAGAATGACGCTAAACTGCATTTCGTTGTACCTATACTTGTATTTGTGCAATGACATTAAACTTGAATTGAATTGAATTGAATCCCTCCCTTATCTGGTTCCAGCTATCACTAGCTTCCCCCTGCCCCCCATCTATCTCTATCTACCCACTGTCCTCCCCCTCACCTGGTTTCATCTATCTCAGCTAGGTCCTTTCTCACCCTTCTCTCTCACCTCACTGTACTGATCATCTCTCTGATCTCTTAGTCCTGACGCATGGGCTTAACCCGAACGTCGACCATCCCTCTGCCTCTGCAGATGCTGCCTGACCCACTAACTTCTTCCAGTAGTTTTGTTTTTTTGCTACGGATCAGCAGTCTCTTATGTCTACAATTCCAACATTTATACAACAGCCTTGCTAGTTACCCAGCTGTAGGAAGGACATCATTAAGCAGGAAATGTGCAGACATGATTCACCAGGATAATTTAAAGTTCAAGTTTATTGTCATGTGCATGAATACAGTTAGATACAGGTACAATTTTATAAAATCGCTTGCAGCAGCACCACAGGCACATGCACAAACACAAATAAACAAATTATCCATACATTATGCATCAATTACACATAAAATTATAAACGTTTTTAAAAAGTGCATAACAAGACAAGCGCAAAAGCATAGTGAGAAAAAAAACGAAGTCCGCCAAGTCTAAAATCTATCAATGAGGTAGATTGGAACATTGGGAATGCATCCTTAGCATTTGAGAAGTTTGTTCATCGTTTGATAACGGAAGAAGCTGTTCTTGAATCCATTGGTACATGCTTGCAATCTTTTGTATCTTCTGCCTTACAGGAGATGAGAGAAGATCAATGTGAGAATGGTTGTGAATGATTATGTTGACCGGTTTCCCAAGTCAGTGTGAAGTATACATGGAGGCGATTAGTGGGGAGGCTGGTATGTGTGATGGACTAGGTTTCAAGTCAAGAGTCAAGAGTGTTTTATTGTCATATGTCCCGGACGGGACAATGAAATTCTTACTTGTGCAACAGAAAGAGTGAATATGTAAACATTGTATATAACGGGAAAAAAAAGAATAAGTTCAACAAATAACAAATATAGTACAAATAACAAATAATAATTTAGTCTTTTGCTCATAGCTCATAGCTTCATTATAGCTTCAGAGCTCATAGCTTATTTGTTGTGTTTAATAGCCTGATGGCTGTGGGGAGGAGCTGTTCCTGAACCTGGACATTACAGTCTTCAGGCTCCTGGACCTTCTTCCTGATGGCAGTGGTGAGATAAGTGTGTGGCCAGGATGATGTGGGTGCTTGATGATTTTGGCTGCCTTTTTGAGGCAGCGACTACGATAGATCCCTTCGACGGTGGGGAGGTCAAATCCAGTGATGGACTGGGCAGTGGTCATAACTTTTTGTAGTCTTTTTTGCTCCTGGACGTTCAAGTTGCCAAACCAGGCCACGATGCAACCAGTCAGAATGCTCTCTGCCATGCACCTGTAGAGGTTTAGGAGAATCCTCTGCGACATGCCGAATCTCCGTAATCTTCTCAGGAAGTAAAGTTGCTGATGTGTCTGCTTTACAATTGCATTGGAGTGCTGGGTCCAGGAAAGATCTTCTGATATATGCACACCCAGGAATTTGAAGTTATTGACCCTCTCCACCATCGTCCCATTGATATAAACAGGATTGTGGGTCCTCATCCTTCTCCTACTAAAGTCCACAATCAGTTACTAATGTTGAGAGCCAGGTTGTTGTGCTGGCACCATTTGGTCAGTCGGTCGATCTCACTTCTATGCTCTGATTCGTCCCCTTCTGTGATTCATCCAACCACAGTTGTGTCATCGGCGAACTTGATGATGGAGTTTGCACTATGACCGGCTACGCAATCATGAGTATAGAGTGAGTACAGCAGGGGGCTGAGCACGCAGCCTTGAGGTGCTCCCATAGTAATTGTTACTGAGGATGAAGTGGTTCCTCCAATTCGAACAGACTGTGGTCTGTGGATGAGGAAGTCAAGGATCCAATTGCAGAGGGATGCGCAGAGGCCCAGTTCCCTGAGCTTGGTAACCAGCTTGGAAGGGACGATGGTATTAAATGCCGAGCTGTAGTCAATAAACAGCAGCCTGACGTAGGTGGTTTTATTGTGCAAGTGGTCTAGTGCAGAGTGGAGAGCCAGTGAAATTGCATCTACTGTTGACCTGTTGTGACAGTATGTGAACTGTAGTTGGTCGAGGTTCTTGTTGAGGTAGGAGTTGATGTGCACCATAACCAACCTCTCAAAGCACTTCATCACCACAGACGTTAGTGCCATTGAGTCATTGGGCACGTCACCTTACTCTTCTTGGGCACCGGTATTATTGATGCCCTCTTAAAGCAGGTGGGAACCTCAGACCTCAGAAGTGGGAGGTTGAAAATGCCTGCAAAAACTCTCACCAGTTGGTCTGCACAGGTCCTGAGAACTCGACCGGGAATACCATCAGAACCAGGCGTTTACGAGGGTTCACCCCCCTAAAGGATCTTCTGAATTCGGCCTCTGTGACTATGACTGTAACATCGTCAGGGCAAATAGGGGCTCGGGAAGGCACATCAGTGTTCTCACTATCGAACCGTGCGTGGAATGCATTGAGCTCGTCATCCACAACTCTGCAATTTCTTGCAGATTTGGGCAGAGCAATTGCTATACCAAACTGTGATACATCCTGATCGGGTGTTTTCTGTGGTGCATCTGCAGAAATTAGTAAGAGTCATTGGAGACATGCAAGATGTCTTTTTCATGCTGTATTTGAAAAAAAATTGCCAGATCTCATCAGCTGATCAACATTAAAAATAATGAAGTGGCATATTTGTTCATGGTGTTATACAATGAATTAATGTGAGGTAATCGGGGGGACCTTGATGTCCTTGTTCATGAATCGCTGCAGGTACATTGGACAGTCAGAAAGGCAAAAGCAGGTGGATTGAGTTCAAGAGCAAAGTTGTCGTGCTGGCGTCATGTAGGGCAGTGGTGAACCCTCAGCTGGAATACAGTGGACAGGTCTGGTCTCTCCACCAGAGGAAAGGTATGATTGTGATAGAAGAAATACAGTGAATGTACTGGACAGTGAATCCCCTGGAATGTGGGGATTGTCCAATATGGAGAGATTTTGGAAGCCTGACCTGTGCTCTCCAAAATATAGGAATATGAGCTGCGATCTGATTGAAACACACAGAATTCTGTGATCGGATTGAAACACACAGACAGTGGGGTGGGAATTTCCTGCTGTGTTGTGTCAGGCATTAAGGACTGAGCACCGATTAAGTGACTTCACCCAGAGGATGTTGAATGTTTGCAATTCTCACCCCGAGAACGCTGTGAACGATCAGTTGCCAAATGATTCAAGAGTGATCATTTCTTTAATATGAAAGGAATCAATAAATATAGTGCAGATAAAATACTAGCCCTTGTCTGATTGAATGATGTGGCTTGGTCCAGGGCTGAATGGCCTTCTGCTCTTTGTGATATCAACATGCAAAGAAAATTAGAAATGTCTGAAATAAAAACAGATTAATTCAAACTGAAGGTGTGTTTGTGGTTCCCAGGCTCAGTGGAGAGGTTCTGGAGCTAGACCCATGTGGCACTTCAGTAGGCCTGGCTCAGCAGCGAGGTGGCTGTCGGCAGCTCCTGAGCCTCCCCAATTAACGTCGAGCAGGCTGATCACACAGTTAGTGAGTTAACAATGCCACAAGTAGGGGCAGCCGGCCGGGGAACAGTGCTATGATGGATCTACTCCCTCAGTAGGATGGGAAACTTCACATTTAACTGAGGAGCATCACTCTTCCCGTGCCAGGCACTGCTCAATGCAGATGTGAGACCCCAGAGCCAATGTTTTATAATGCAGCGGAAGTACACCACCCATCAAAACTGTCAGTACTTGGGTCAGGTGTTGGCTATGGAGTGTTGACTGCAGACTACTGAATCACAAGACAAGCATGCAAACATTGGAGATAGTTCATTAGGCCTTGAACACCACCAAAAGCACTTCCACTGTCTCTGACCAATTGCTCCACCCCGTGTGCAAACCCTCGGAAGTGACAATGAGCAGCTTTGTTGAATGTGTGTCCCAAGATGAAGCATGTATTTTAAGGACAGGTTCCACCAAGACAATAAAGTGGGTGGTATCGTAGATAGCAAAGATGGTTATCAAACATTACAGCAGGATCCTGAGCAGTTGGGCAAGTGGGTTGAGGAATGGTTAATAGAGTTTAATGTAGATAAGTGCGCGATGTTTCATTTTGGGAAGTCAAGCCAGGATAGGACCTTCACAGTGAGTGGCAGGGCTGTCGTGAGTGTTGTAGAGCTGAGGGATCTAGGAGTGCTAGTACATAGTTCCTTGAAAGTGGCGTCACAGGTAGATAGGGTGATCAAGAAGACTTTTGGCTCATTGATCTTAATCGCAGGGCATTGAGTATAGAAGTTGGGATGTTATGTTACAGTTTACTAGACGATGGTAAGGCCACATTTGGAGTATTGTGTTCAGTTTTGGACACCCTGCTATAGGAAAGATGTTGTTAAGCTGGAAAGAGTGCAGAGAAGATTTACAGAATATTGCCAAGACTTGATGGCCTGAGCTATAAGGAGAGGTTGAGCAGCTAGAGTCACAGGAGGATAAAGGGTGATCTTATAGAGGTTTGTAAGATCATGAGGGGAAAATATAAGGTAGATGCATAGAGTCTTTTACCCAGAGTAAGGGAATCAAAAAACAGAGAACATAGGTTTCAGGTGAGAGGTGAATGATTTAATAGGAACGGTACTGATCATCTCTCTGCTCTCTTAGTCCTAACGAATGGGCTTAACCCGAAAAATAGATTTAAAATTAGACACAAAAAGCTGGAGTAAGTCAGCGGGACAGGCAGCATCTCTGGAGAGAAGGAATGGGTGACTTTTTGAGTCGAGACCTTGATAGGAAAGTTTTAGAGGGATAAAGGCCAAACATGGGCAGGTGTGACTGGTGTAGATGGGGCACCTTTGTTGGCATAGGGAAGTTGGGCCAAAGAGCCTGGGGAGTGTTGTATGACTCTATGACTCAACATCTGGAAGCATTGCTAATATTTCTTTAGCAACATATAAAAACCTGTCTAGACCACAATATTTTAATAAAACTAAAAATACCCGATAGCAACTTGTTTGGGGAATTGACAGATGATATTTAAACTGAACCAATATATTATGGTGCTAAAGGCAGAACAGAAACAAGATATTATAAAAGGTTAAGTAATTCTCCTCATGCTTTATTTAATTTCTGAAAGCAGGCCACTCTGGTGTAGGCAGCAAAGGTCAGTGCCAGGGTAATAGGTTCCCTCTTCCTTCAGTGAGGGTCTCTGGGCTCACCAGTGTGGCTGGACCCAGTCTCCCCAGACACCAGCCGCAGTGTTGAATGTTCTTTCCACCAGCCCAATCACTGGAACACTCCCTCCTCTCCATGTCTCTGTGATGGTGGCCAGGGAACGGCAGCAATCCGCCAGACTCTCCATCCGCCTCCTTCACTTCACACGGAGAGCGGATGTTTTTGTGGGAAATGCATATTTCCCCAGGTCCCGTGATAAAATTGTTAAAGAGTTACAATGGACGTTCAAACCAGAAACAACATGGCATTCAACTCTGACCCACACCTGCTATCAATACACCACGTGGTGGGAAAGGATGTGAGGAGTCTGCTCTGCACAGGGGCACTGATTACTGAGCTCGTGGACAAAGTGTTGCCAGAGCAGGAAGAGCAGAACATTGTTTAAATGGAGAGGCTACAGAATGGTGTTATACAGAGCGATCTGAGGTTGCTTCTGTATCAATCACACTCCAGCTGCAGCAGGTCATTGGGAAGACAAGTAAAACCTGTAGTCTAAAGGAAATAGAATACCAATTTGTGGCGCAGAAGTAGAGTTGCAGCCTTATAGCACTAGAGACCAGGGTTTGATCCTGACTATGGGTGCGGACTTGACGGAGTTTGTACGTACTTTCCATGACCCTCGTGGGTTTTCTCCTGGTGCTCCAGTTTCCTCCCACATTCCAAAGATGTACAGATTTGTAGCTTATTTGGCTTCAGTAAAATGGTAAATCGACCATCGTGCGTAGGTTAGTTTTATTGTACGGGGATCGTTGGTCGGCGCGGGCTAGGTGCGCCATAAAGCCCGTTTCCACGCTGCATCTCTAAAACAAACTAAACATCTCGTGACAACTGTCTCGGTTGTTTATGAGATCACAGCCAGATCGCTGCCTGCACCTTTGGTCTCTGCACTTAAGCAATGTTATACTTCCATTGGAGGCAGTGTGGACAGGTTTGATGTACAGAGGGATCGTGGGGTGCCTGAAATTAGCTACACAAGTAGATAGAGTGGTAAAGAAGGCGTTTGGTGTGCTTGCCTTCATCAGTTAGGGCATTGAGTTCAACTCAGAAAGCCATGTTGCAGCTATATAAAACTTTGGTCAGCCACATTTAGAGTATTGTTTGATGTTCTGGTTTCCCCAATTGTTTCCGTTTAACCTCTGGTCAACAATGACCCCCTGTCAGGTTAACATTGCAGGTTTTGAGATCTATGCTGCAAAAAACAGCCCATGGCCCCACAGAGTCCGTGCCAATAAAGTCCCCAGCTACCCTGATCCCTTTACCGGTATTTGGGCCGCAGTGATTCAAGTGCTTGTCCAGATGCTTTTGAAATGCTGTGATAGTCTCTGCCTCCACCACCCCCTCAGATGGTTCGTTCCAGATTCGACCACCCTCTGTGGGGGAGGGAGAAGATTCTTCCTCAGATCCCCCGTACTCCTCCTGCCCATTACCCTAAACCTATTGGGTCCTTTTGCTAAAGACAATGGTTTCTCACTTCCTACCCCATCTGTGCCACATAGCTTTGTATATCTTTATCGAATATCCCCTCAGCTCCCAATAGCCTCTACATTCTCTCCTCATAACGAAACACCCCATCCCAGGCAACATCCCCGTGAGTTCAGCACCATTATCCTCTCTACCCTTGCCCTGTGGACTGCTATATGTGGCTGAATCAAGCACTCACTAAGAAACTCCAATCCCTTCTAAACCTTAACGAGTTGCCCTCTAGTTTTGAATACCTGTCCTGCAGAGAACAGTTTCCTACTCTATCAGTAGTCCAGGAGATGCCCCCATCCCTCCCCTCTCCATCCTCTGGAACACTTTCCATCTTCTTCGCTGAACCATAGCTCTCCCTTACTATAGCGGACAGAGCCCTTGACCACATCTCATCTGTTATCTTTCCTCTGCTCTCAAGTCATCTCCCTCTTGGAATGAGGGAGGGTGGAGTTCTCTGGGTCTATCACATGTCTAGCAAGCCATCACATTCAACATATCTTCCTTTGCAATTTCTGCCAACTTACACAAGATTCCACCACTGGGCACATCTTCGCCTCTCCTCCCGTCAGTGTTTCACAACAACCATTCCCTTCCTGACTCTGATCCATTTCACCATCCATCCCGCTTCTTACAGCACTTCCCTTTGCAACCACAGGCAATGGAAGACTTGTCCTCTCCAGGGTCTAAACGTGAAAATTAGGTCCCCACAGTGGGACAGGCCCTTAATTCTCCCGAGCGTACCCGCTCCCCGGAACACTCCTTGCACCCAGAACTCACACACCCCACTCCAGCCTCCAGAATGCTCCCCCTCTGCCAAAGCTTACCCCCCCCCCTCCTCCGTACTGACTGTTGAGTGTCGAGGTGGACTCCCTGTGAACCTTTGCTCGGTTTCTCTCGGAGTGTTGAGTCAGAGGAAGTCATGGAGAATCACAAAAGGTCACCACAGGAAACATTTTAATGCGGCATTTGCATTTGATACAAAAAAAAAGACACACAGTTAGGCACAGTCAGCAACGTCTGAAGCGATGCGGTGAACAATCAGAGACACCGGGCCCACCCCCGGGCACGATGCGGAACCACCAACCAATCCTGCTGATCCGGAACCAAGAGTTCGATCAGCTTCGTCTCAGAGCCCCTCCACACCCACTGACCACCGAGCCAAACTCAGTCAGACCTCTGAACCCTACATAATGTCCCATCCCCTATAACTGCATCACCCTTCCCAGTTACTGCAGCCCTAACATCTCTGCATGCCCACCCCGACCCACTCCAGATCACTGCACCCTCACCAACCCATTCCCAGTCACCGCATTGCCCCAATCTCACCCACTGCCCCTCCTTGCTCCCCCCTCCTTAACCCAATCCACAACCCCATAACAACCCCCCCCGTCAATCCTAACCACCACCGGTCACATCTCCCCTCTCCTCAATCCCAAACGCTCCCAGTCTCTGCTGCCCTTCCTCTAGCTACCACAGCCCTCTCCCAAACACTACTCATCCCCAGCCATCCTCCCCTCTCCTCAGCCTCATCCCCTTACCCTCACCCCATGCCATTGCTCCACCCTCATCTGCATCTGCACCTTTATTCAACAGAATCCCGTTGCTCCCCATCGATGACGCTGCAGGTCCATAATCCTTCACGTCCACAACGCAGGTTCTTGCTCATCAACCCCTGCCCCCCCCCCCCCCCCCCCACTCCCATGTCATCTTCCAGTCCGATGGGCTACTTGATCACTTCCTGCAGCTCCGAGTCTGGGCAGAGAACGGCTCAACAAAGGGGCTTAGGTGAGGGGGGGGGGACGGGACAGACAGACAGACAGACACAACATTCTGACAAATAACTGCAGAGCACCAGCTTCCGAATTAGAGCCCCAAGGTGAGAGGTTGGAGCAGGAATCAGTAAAGGCACGAGCCAGAACACCTGTAGTGGGAGCATGGGCCGGGTAGGTAGCTGGTTGCTCTGAGCGGCGTCCACTTAGCTTCCTTAATATTAAATATTAGTGATAGAAATAAATTACAGAATTACAGTCCACGTTTGAGAGCCTGACTTGTTCCGGCAACACTAACGGTGGCACCGTTTTCCAAGTAGCCAGCACCACACAGAGTGTTGTGTTCCGTTGTAGACACCCTGCCACAGGAAGGATGGCCTTACGATGGGAAGAGTGTGGGGAAGATTCACAAGGATGTTGCCAGGACTCGTTGTCTGAGCTATCGGGTGAGGCTGGGCAGATTGAGGGGTGATCTTATAGAGGTGTATAAAATCAAGAGGGGAATAGACAGGATGATTGTACAGTCTTTTTCCCAGGGTAAAGGAATTAAGAACCTGATGACATAGGTTGAAGGTGAGAGGGGAAACATTTAATAGGAACCTCAGGGGCAACTTTGTTCCTCAAAAGGTGGTGGGTATACGGAACGAGGGAGTAATTGAGGCAAGTACCTTAACTGCATTTAAAGGATATTTGGACAAGTACTTGGATAGGACAGGTTTAGAAAGATATGGGGCAAATGCAGGCAATTGAGACTGGCTTAGAAGGGACATCTTGGTCTGCATGGATGAGTTGGGCTGAAGTGCCTGTTTTCATGCTATATAACTCTGTACCATCAAAGAGGAACCTAACTTAAGACAGCGATCTTTCTAGAGGATCGATTTGTTCACAATTAAAATACTGGGCAGCAGCGAAGACAATCTGCCATAAAGGACAGTTGGGCTTCGTGCATCTGAGATGCACCGAGTGAACAGTCAGAGGCAATGTAGTGAGTCTGGACTTAACCTGGACTACGGGAGGAACTGATGTTTAGTCACGGGCAGCCAACATGGACAGCCCTCAGAGGGGACACAGCACTCAGTGTGAGGACAAACACCATCCTCTCTCCAGATGAGAGCAGCAGTTCCCCAACAAACACAAGGGGCGTCCAGCACTGCGGCAGGCCGAGGACCTGTGCTGAGCTGCTCCATCACACACACCTCTGCTATCATTCTTCCTGCGTCCCGCTCCCCCTCTCCCTGCGCCATGCAACCTCTCGCCTTGCTGTGACGACAACAAGTTGAAGCCTTGGTTACTCAGGAGGCATCAGTCAGAGCATTGCAGGAAGCCTTGTGTGGAACGTCTGTGTGGAGATGTACATGGCAACAACCACACAAACCCCGCTCCTGTGGCAATCCTTGGCCTCGACAAAGAAACTCTTCATTTTTTGGGTGCCCTGGGCTGTTCCCATTCCCTGGTTGGCGGACTGGAATATGCCGATTTTGGACAATGTCTCGATCTGCAACACCTCCTTCCTCGTCGCCAGTGTTGAGAAGGTCTAGGCCACACCCATTGATATGAATGTTTACATTGTCTCCACTGATATAAATGGAGCTCCTCATGTTCTGACTTATGAATGTCTGGTCTGATGTCCTCAGAACACGTGTCTTCAGAATCTTCCGGAAGGTCATTCGGAATTCTCTGATCTTGTAGGCGTAAATTAAGGGGTTGATGACGGAGTTTGCGTGCGAGAGGATGATGGCGAAGTAGAGGACGCTGGCTGGCGGACGGCAGGTCGTGCAGAAGAGGTTCACACAGTTGATGATGTGCAGTGGGAGCCAGCAGGCAGCGAAGAGTCCCACGATGATGGCCAAGGACTTGGCGGCCTGCACCTCCTTCTGCAGGGTGGACCTGCTCCTCTCCGGCTGCAGGCTCTTAAAGTCCATCTGCTTGAGTTGATGGCGAGCAGCCATGAAGATCCTCTGATAAATCCCCAACATTAAAAGCAAGGGAACCAAGACACAGGCAAAGAAGTTATAGTAGACCATATAGTCCATGTGCACCACCTCTTCAAACAGGCAGGGGACCATGCCGTCCCTACATCGTGGAGTCCCATTCATTTGCATCGTTATGTTGTGATTGGATTTGTTCCAGCCGAGGATCGGGGTCAAGCCAATCAGGAAG
Source organism: Raja brachyura (assembly GCA_963514005.1). The sequence continues at coordinate 16,639,490 of OY740808.1, forward strand.
GACAGGACCCAACAGATACAGATGACTCCCCTTGCACGTGCACCTGTCACCAGGCTATTGTATCTGCAACAAGAAGACAGTGCCAGTTAATTACATGCCTGGTACCTTGGCAAACAACCAACGCATGGAGTGAGAGTGAAGCCATAGATCAAAATCAAAAGGAAATATATATTCTTTCCAGTTACAGCAAGAGAATCGAAAAAAGTCAACTCTCGACGCGGTGCCATTCTTTGCCGAGCCCAGTCCTAACCCCTCCATGATCGTCCATATCCAATGCCCACTCTGGTAGCAGTGAGCAGTGGTGGGCAACAGTGTTTGGTGTAGGGTTCCTTGTTATTTGTCATATGTATTAACGATCTGGATGAGAATGTAAGTGGCATGAATAGTTAGTTTGCGGATGACACTAAAATTGGTGGTTGGGTGGACAGTGAAGAAGGTTGTCCAAGATTACAATAGAACCTAGAACAGTACAGTTCCGCTCACAATGCCTGTGCCTAACATGATGACAAAGCCAACCCTTATCTGCCTGCATATAATCCACATGGCTCCATTCCCTGCATATCCTTGTGCTTATCAAAAAGTCTCAACTGCCACGATCGTATCAGCCTCCACCACCACACACAAATGCACGTTCCAGGCACACACCACTGTTTGTGGAAAAAAAACCTGCCCCATGCATCTCTTTTCAACTTCGCCGCTCTCACCTTAAAGCTATGCCCTCTAGTATTTGATAATTCCATCCTGAGAAATAGTTCTGACTGTCTACCCTTTCGACGCCTCTCATAATTTTCTATACTTATATCAGGTCTCCGCTCAGCCTCCGACACTCCAGAGAAAACAATCCAAGTTTGTCCAATGTCTCCTATGCCTCGGCCATAATCCTCTATTAACAATAATAGGAATTAGTATAGGAGGTTAGTCATAGCTAATACTCTGTAATCCAGGCAATGAATCTGATCAAGTTATTGGAAAACTCATAAGCGGTAGGAACAATCCACATTTGGAAGGTACTACCCTGAAGTTGCCCACCCTGCGGTTGTTCTGTACCCCTTTTGTTGATCGAGATGAACTGTGATTTACGGAGGGACCAGCCCAGATTCTGAGTTACTGTCGGGCACTCCCACTCAAGGATCGCTCTACCACCAGCTTTGAGGCTTGATGTACCTAGGCCTGTGATGGGGGAGTCTGTCAGGCTGTTGCTGGGCCATTCTGTGCGACATCTCTCATTCCTCCTCAACGCCTGGCCCCAGATGTTTGTGAGGAGAGTTTGCAAGGTCGACAAGGCCGAGTATACATCTGTTCTGTGTCTGAGTTCTGTGTGTAGATCTACACCAGATGTTTCGGCTTATTCCAGAATGGGGCTGATGTGGAGCAGCTGGACAGCTTGCCGTGGGTGACCACCCACACGTCCAGGTGAATGAATGTTGGATTTCATTCTCTTATGAACATCAGCAGAACACCACAACCTGACTTGTTACCTGATGCAAGTGTTTCAGTGCCAGATTAAACTCCCTAGTTGAGGCTCCAGTCCGCCACCTCCTTAGGTTGGAGCATGGTTTTATTTGCCTTTCAGCGGCCTGCGGTTGTTTCCGGTTGGTACAGGGGTCAATATTCAAGAGGCGAGTAGGAGGTAGTGAACCCTCTGGCCTCAAATTTTACTGTGTTGCGTAGAAAAGCTTGGGATAGAAATGGAAACTTTAATAAACAAAATGTAAATTCCAAATTCTCCCTTGGGAAATGGAAGTGACGTTTAAACAGGCACTGTCTCATCCAAGTGTAACGGAATCCCTGTGTATTTACTAACCATAGGAGCAGCTCACACACTTCAGGCAATAAACAGATCCCTGGTTGTCGTGGCAACTCCATCATGATGCTCATGTGACCTTCCTTCAAACCTTGTTTAATAACAAAAAGTCTGCTTCACATTTCCACAAAGTTGTTAAAAACTTTTCAATTATGGATACATGATGGTGGAAAGCTGAGGGTGAAGAAGGAGGATTGTTTGTTGGACTGCTCCGTGAAGCTGCTCTGGTGGGTTAGATCACGAGGCACCCAGGGAGAGCCAGCCGACTGGGTAGAGAATTGGCTTCACGGATGGTGGAAGGTTGTCTTTCGGTCTGGAGGCCCGTGACCATTGCTGTTTGTGGTTTATGTTGTTGATTTGGATGAGAATATAAAAGGCATGATGAGGAAATCTGTAGATGATCGTAATGTTGGCGGTAAAATAGATAATAATGCTTGGGCATGTGGGCTGTGGAATGGATAATGGAGTTAAATGGCGATACGTGCAAGGTGTTATGGAGGAGTTTGGAAGGATACGGGCCAGACACGGGCAGATGGGACTAGTGTAGATGAGCTATCTTGGTTGGTGTGGGCAAGTCGATCCGAAGGGAACCAGTGCAGGGGCTTCACGGTAAATGGCAGGGTACTGGGGAGTGTTGTAGAGCAGAGAGATCTAGAAGTGCAGGTATATAGTTCTATGAAAGTGGCATCACAGGGTGATGAAGAAGGAGTCCCGTACATTAGCCGTCATCAGTCAGGCTATTGAGTATAGATGTTGGGAGGTCATGTTACAGTTTTACACGTCATTTGTGAGCTTGCATTTGGTGTATTGTGTTCACCAAATACAGTCGCTGAGTCTACACTTGATCTCGCCGACGTACAGAAGCCCACATCGGGAACACCAGACGCAATAGATTAGGTCAGAGGAGGTGCATCTGAGCCACCGTCTTACCTGGCAGTTCTATCAGGGTCCCTGGATGGAGTCAAGGGAGGAGGTATAAGGGCAGGTGTTGCATCTTCTCTGGTTGCAGGGGAAAGTACCTGGGGAGGGGGGGGTTTGGGTGGGGAGGAGTGAACCAAGGAGCTGCAGAGGGAGCAGCCTCCGGGGAAAACAGAAAGGGTGGAGATGGGATGATGTGATTAGTAGTGGGGGTGACAGAAATGTCAGAGTATGATGTGCTGGATGCCAGAGGAGGTAGTTGAGGCAGGTAATATAAAATAATTTAGGCAGATACATGTATAGGAGAGAATTAGGGGGATATGAGCCAAATAGAGGCAGGTGGATGGAGCATTTTGATTGGCATGGGGAAGTTGGGCTGCATGACTGTGACTGGAGGCCTACAACATGTGGTGTGCCTCAGGGATTAGTGTTGGCTCCATTGCTGTTCATCAGCCATGTCAACGGTCAGGATGAGAATGAACAAGACATAAATAAGTTTGCAGATGACACTAATATGGGTCGTATGGTAGATAGTGAAGATGGTTATCAGGAAATGCAATGGGAACTAAATGCAGTAAAATCAAATGGGCTGAGGAATGGCAAATGGGGTTTAGATAAGTGGGAGGTGTTGCATTTTGGGAAGTCAAATCAAAGTAGGACCTTCATAGAGAATGGTAAGATGCTGGGAGTATTGTGGAGCAGAGGGATCTAAAAGGGGTTGTCGAGCAGAAGAATGTGGTGCAAGCAGATAGATAGAGTGGTAAAGAATATGGCTTGCTTGCTTTTATAGGTTGGAGTATTGAGTACAAGAGTCAGGAAGTCATGATTCAACTTAATAGGACACTGGTTGGGCAGCATTTGGAGTAACGTGTGCAGTTCTGATCACCTCATTACAGGAGAGATGTGGAGGCTTTGGGAAGAGTGCACAGGAGATTTACCAGAATACCAGTATAACTGCAGGGAGAGGTTAGATTTGGATAGATTTCTCTGTATTGCCAGTGGTTGCGGGGAGACCTGATAGATGTATGTAAAATTATGCGAGGCTTAGATAGGGTTGACCTGGGGTGGGGAACCTTTTCATGGTGGAATGTCACATTAAGGTAGCTGTAATCTAGTAAGGCCGCATCCAAGAAACTTCAATTAGATATACTTCAAAATGTACATTATTTTGTTAAAATAGCCCTCATGACTTACTAATGCAGATATTAGTAGTAAGCACAAGGTAGTGATTGTGGGAGATTTCAACTTTCCACACATAGACTGGGAAACACATTCTGTAAATGGGCTGGATGGTTTGGAGTTTGTAAAATGTGTGCAGGAAGTTTTTTGCAGCAATACATAGAGGTGCCTACTAGAGGAGGGGCAGTGCTGGACCTCCTGTTAGGAAATGAGACGGGACAGGTGGCGGAGGTATGCGTAGGGGAGCACTTCGGGTCCAGTGATCACAATACCATTAGTTTCAATATAATTATGGAGAAGGACAGAACTGGGCCTAGGGTTGAGATTTTTGATTGGAGAAAGGCTAACTTTAACGAGATGCGAGATGATTTAAAAGGAGTGAACTGGGACATTTTGTTTTATGGGAAAGATGTAGAGGAGAAATGGAGGACATTTAAAGGGGAAATTTTAAGAGTACAAAATCTTTATGTTCCTGTTCGGTTGAAAGGAACCAGTAAAAATTGGAAAGAGCCCTGGTTTTCAAGGGAAATTGGACATCTTGTTCGGAAAAAGAGGGAGATCTACAATAATTATAAGCAGCATGAAGCAAATGAGGTGCTTGAGGAGTATAAGGAATGTAAAAAGAATCTTAAGAAAGAAATTAGAAAAGCTAAAAGAAGATATGAGGTTGCTTTGGCAAGTAAGGTGAAAGTAAATCCAAAGGGTTTCTACAGCTATATTAATAGCAAAAGGATAACAAGGGATAAAATTGGTCCATTGGAGAGACCGAGTGGACAGCTATCTGCAGAGCCAAAAGAGATGGGGGAGATATTGAACAATTTCTTTTCTTCGGTATTCACCAAGGAGAAGGATATTGAATTATGTGAGGTAAGGGAAACTAGTAGAGTAGCTATGGATACTATGAGTTTCAAAGTAAAAGAAGTACTGGCACTTTTGAAAAATATAAAAGTGGATAAGTCTCCAGGTCCTGACAGGATATTCCCTAGGACATTGAGGGAAGTTAGTGTAGAAATAGCCGGGGCTATGACAGAAATATTTCAAATGTCATTAGAAACGGGAATAGTCCCCGAGGATTGGCGTACTGCGCATGTTGTTCCATTGTTTAAAAAGGGCTCTAAAAGTAAACCTAGCAATTATAGACCGGTTAGTTTGACTTCAGTGGTGGGCAAATTAATGGAAAAGATACTTAGAGATAATATATATAAGTATCTGGATAAAGAGGGTCTAATTAGGAACAGTCAACATGGATTTATGCCTGGAAGGTCATGTTTGACTAATCTTCTTGAATTTTTTGAAGAGGTTACTAGGGAAATTGACGAGGGTAAAGCAGTGGATGTTGTCTATATGGACTTCAGTAAGGCCTTTGACAAGGTTCCTCATGGAAGGTTGGTTAAGAAGGTTCAACTGTTGGGTATAAATGCAGGAATAGCAAGATGGATTCAACAGTGGCTGAATGGGAGAAGCCAGAGAGTAATGGTGGATGGCTGTTTGTCGGGTTGGAGGCAGGTGACTAGTGGGGTGCCTCAGGGATCTGTGTTGGGTCCTTTGTTGTTTGTCATGTACATCAATGATCTGGATGAAGGGGTGGTAAATTGGATTAGTAAGTATGCAGATGATACCAAGATAGGGGGTGTTGTGGATAATGAAGAGGATTTCCAAAGTCTACAGAGTGATTTAGGCCAGTTGGAAAAATGGGCTGAAAGATGGCAGATGGAGTTTAATGCTGATAAATGTGAGGTGCTACACCTTGGCAGGACAAATCAAAATAGGACGTACATGGTAAACGGTAGGGAATTGAAGAATACAGTTGAACAGAGGGATCTGGGAATAACCGTGCATAGTTCCTTGAAGGTGGAATCTCATATAGATAGGGTGGTAAAGAAAGCTTTTGGTATGCTAGCCTTTATAAATCAGAGCATTGAGTATAGAAGCTGGGATGTAATGTTAAAATTGTACAAGGCGTTGGTGAGACCAAATCTGGAGTATGGTGTGCAGTTTTGGTCACCCAATTATAGGAAGGATGTCAACAAAATAGAGAGGGTATAGAGGAGATTTACTAGAATGGTGCCTGGGTTTCAACAGCTAAGTTACAGAGATAGGTTAAATAAGTTAGGTCTTTATTCTCTGGAGCGCAGAAGGTTAAGGGGGGACTTGATAGAGGTCTTTAAAATGATGAGAGGGATAGACAGAGTTAATGTGGACAAGCTTTTCCCTTTGAGAATAGGGAAAATTCAAACACGAGGACATGACTTTAGAATTAAGGGACAGAGGTTTAGGGGTAACATGAGGGGGAACTTCTTTACTCAGAGAGTGGTAGTGGTGTGGAATGAGCTTCCAGTGGAAGTGGTGGTGGCAGGTTCGTTGGTATCATTTAAAAATAAATTGGATAGGCATATGGATGAGAAGGGTATGGAGGGTTATGGTATGAGTGCAGGCAGGTGGGACTAAGAGAAAAAAGTTGTTCGGCACGGACTTGCAGGGCCGAGATGGCCTGTTTCCGTGCTGTAATTGTTATATGGTTATATGGTTTTAATTGTGGCCGTCAGTCGGGGAGCATTATTTTGTTGAATCTACTTTTACTCTTTGGTATTTTAAATACGTTCATTTTAAGATTAAAATAAAAATAATAAAAGATGAACAAAAACACATTAATAATAATAAAGAGATTTGTTCTACAATAATTTTGATTGATTCAAAAGGCCGCACTGAATGGCCTTGAAGGCCGCATACAGCCTTAAGGTCGCAGGTTCCCACCCCTGGGGTAGACAGTCAGGATCTTTGTCCCAGGATGGAAAAGTCAAATAACTTTTGAGGGCCTAGCTTTAAGGTGAGAGGAGCAAAGTTTAAAGGAGAAATGCAGGGCAAGTATTTTTTGCGCAGAGGGCAATGAGTGCCTGAGATGCGTTGACGGGGTCGGTAGTTGAAGCAGATTTGTAAGTGGCATTTAAAATACTTTTGGATAGGCATATCGATATGGTGCAAATGGAGGCCTATGGATTATGTTCCGGTAGATAAATTATGGTCCGTATCATGTTCAACACAGACATTGTGGGCCGAAGGGCCTGTTTTTGTTTAGTTTAGTACAGAGATACAGCGTGGAAATGGACTCTTCGGACAAGCACGTCTGCACGGATCAGCAATCCCCGCACATTGACACTATTCTACACACTCACAAGGGACAATTTAAATTAAAGAAAATATTTATACCAAGTCAAAGATGTACAGAGTCTCTTGCCCAGAGTAGGGGAATCGAGGACCAGAGGACATAAGTTCAAAGTTAAGGGGAAAAGATTTGATAGGAATCTGAGGCGTAACATTTTCACACAAAGGGTGGTGGTGCATGGAACAAGCAGCCAGAGGGGGTAGTTGAGGCTGGGACTATCCCGACTTTTAAGAAACAGTTAGACAGGTACATGGATAGGACATGTTTGGAGGGATATGGACCAAGCGCAGGCAGGTGGGACTAGTGTAGCTGGGACATGTTGGCCGGTGTGGGCAAGCTGGGCCGAAGGGCCTGTTTCCACACTGTACCACTCTATGACTCTATGAAATAACCTACAAACTTGTACGTCTTTGGAATGTGGGAGGAAACTGAAGATCTCGGTAAAAACCTACGTGGTCACGGGGGGAACGTGCAAAGTCCGTACATACAGTATCCGCCACCAAGAGGCCCAAAGGGCTGTAATGTTCTACATTCTATGATAATCAGGGAATGGAGACATATGGGTTACGTGCAGGTAGATAAGTGATTGTCTTGGCATCATGTCCAGCACAGACATTGTGGCCTTACAGGCATGTTCTTGTGCCACACTGTTCTATGTTCGATTAGTACTTTGTCCCATTTGCCTGCATTTGACCCAGAGCCCACAAAACCCCTCCTATTCATATATATCTGTCCAAATTTATTTGGAATATTGTAATTGAATCTGGTTCTATAGCCTCCTGTGGCTGCTCATCCCAGATAAGGACTACCCTGTGAGTGAAAAAGTTACCTCTAAAGTCCCACTTAAATTTCTCCTTTTTCACCTTAAGACTCTGCCCTCTATTTTTAGAATGGTCTACCCTGAGAGTTTGACAGACCCAGTATTACAACACCACACCTGACCTAGTATTGCAGCACCCGCCTCAGTATTACAGCACCCGACCCAGTATTACTGCACCTTCTGAGGCCACGTGGCATAAGGACCACTGGGCAGTGTGACACAAGGATCTTCGGGCCATGTGGTAGGCACCGCATCTTCTGGCCCGGTATGTCACAACATTCCAGCTCGAGGCCGAATCCAACAGTTTCTTGTGTCAGCAGCTGCAGTGTGATAGCCTTACCATCCTATCTATGTGATGTTACTTTCAGAGAACTATGTACAAGCACTCCTCAATCCAACTGGTCTACAACAATCTCCAGGACCCTGCCATTCATCGTGAAGATCCTTCCCTGTTTCACTTCCCAAAATGCAACGTTGAGTCATACAGCATGAAAAGTCCCTTCGGATCAACTTGTCCATGTGAATCAAGATACCTCATCTCCACCTGTCCCAACTGCCTGTGCCTGGCCTGTATCCTTCTAAACTCCTCCCTCCCACCCATATACATGTCCAAATGCCTTTTAAATGTTATTGTACCTGCTTCAACTACCTTGTCTGGCAGCGCAATCCATATACCCACCACCCTCCGTGTGAAAAAGTTCCTATTAAATCGTTCCCTTCTCACCTTAAACCTACATCGCCTGATTTTTGATTCCTCTGCGGGGGTTACACAAAAAGCTGGAGAAACTCAGCGGGTGCAGCAGCATCTAAGGAGCGAAGGAGATAGACGACGTTTCGGGTCGAGACCCTTCTTCAGACCTTTGATTCCTCTGCCCTGGGTAAAGGTGTCTGTGCACTGATCATATCTATTCCCCTCATGATTTTAGGCACCTCTACAAGATCACCCCTCAGCCTCCTGCACTCTAAGGAAAAAAGGTCTAGCCTGCCAAATGTCTCTTGATAGCTCAGACCCTCAAGTCTTGTCAACATCCTCGTAAATCTTCTCCACATGCTCTCCATCTTAACAACATCCGTCCTATGGCAGGGTGACCAAAACTGAACACAATACTCCAAATGCAGCCTCACCATTCCGTACAACATCTTGCATTTATCTGCATTAAACTCCATTAGCCATTCCTCAGCCACTTGCCCAGCTGATCAAGATCTTGTTGTAATCTTTGATAACCATATTCACTATCTACAAAACCACCAAACTTATTAATTATGCAATGTCAGCCACATTTTGTTGCTATAAATCGCAAACAGCAATGAGCCCAGCACCCATCTATGAGGCACACCACTAGTCACAGGCCTCCAGTCCAAAAAACAATCCTCCACCATCACCCTCTGCTTCCTCCCATGAAGCCAACTCAGTTAGCTCTCTCTGAATCACACACGATGCAACCTTCAAGTGCAGCCTACCATGCAGACGGAACCTTATCAAATGCCGTGCTGCATCCATATAAACAATGTCTACAGCTTTGCCCTCATTAACCTTTTCGGTTACTACAGAAATCTCAATCAGATTCGTAAAACAATCTCCAACGTACAAAACCCACGCTGCCTATCCCTAATCAGCCCCTATTTATCAAAATGCATATATACCGTATCCCTCATGATTGTCTCCATTAACTTGCCTATCACAGATGTTAGGCTCATGGGTCTATAGTTCCTAGGCTTTTCCTTGCGAACTTTCTTGAATAGAGGCACAAGATACCTCTCATACCCACATCAGGCGTCAATGTAATATCTCTTGCTACAGGTGGTCTTGACAACCACCGCATAAGCAGTACAGTAAACAGGAAACGAAGAAGGAAGGAAATATCAGAAATGAAGTGAAATAAGCACAAAGTACAGAAAAACGGTAAAGTGTGAAAACGACAGGTATTGTCTGCTTCCTGCTGTATTCACAACAGAGTGAATTAATTATTTGCAAATTTGAAGAAGTGAACATTTGTGATCTCAAAATCAAGAGCATTTATTTGTCTTATGCCCTGGAGATGAATGGGAACAATGATTTTTTTTTAACCTGCTGTAGCTTTACAGGCACGTTGGTTCATAATCATATTTTATTAGCCAAGTATGTTTGCAACATACGAGGAATTTGATGCAACAACAACACTAAATGTACAAAGAATTATCATTTATTCTAAGTGAACCCGACTCTGCTACTGTAAAAAACATAAGTGCGTAGACTAGACCAACCGAGGTCTGCCGATGTGGAAGTGAAAATTGCAGTTCCACGGGGACGAGCAGATCGCCAGTGCTCTGAGTGTAACAATGAGCTTGGAATAATAAATGATGAATAGAAACCTTAGGTACAGTACACGAATGGGCTGTTCAGCTCACAATGTTTGTGCTGAACAAAATGCCTCGCAGAACTGATCTCACCTGCCTGCACATAGAGTCATAAAGCGTGGAAACAGGGCTTTGGGCCCAACTTGCCCACGCTGACCAACATGCCCCATCAACACTAGTCCCGCCTGCCCACACTTGGTCCATAACCCTCTAAACCTATCCTATTCATCTACCTGTCCAAGTCTCTTAAGCGTGATGATAGTACCTGCCTCAACTACCTCCTCCAGCAGCTCGATCCAATATATCCACCGCCATTTGGGCACCTCTATAAGATCATCCCTCAACCTCCTGTGCTCTAAGGAATAAAGTCCTAGCCTGCTCAAGCTCCGATCATTCCGCATCCCACCTGCCCAACCAATCAAGATCCTGCTGCAATTTTTGACAACCATCTTTACTATTTACAAAACCATCCAATTTAGTGTCAGCTGCAAACTTACTAATTATACCTCATCCAAACCATTAATACAAATGACAAAGAGCATTGGGCCCAGCACCAAACCCTGAGTCACACCACTAGTCACAGGCCTCCTGTCCTAAAAGCAGCCTTTCACCATCACCCTCTGCTTCCAATTTTCTATCCAGTCACCTACCCCTTCTTGAATCCCGTCCAATCTAACCTTCCAGAGCAGCCAACCGTGCAGAACCTTGTTGAATGCTTTGTTGAAATCCATTCATAGAATGTCGACAGCTCAGCACTCATCAAACTTTTTCATCACATTATCAAAAAATTAAATCAGATTCGTAAGACACGATCTCCCACATACAAAACTGTGCTGACTATCCCTAATCATCCCTTGTCCATCTAATTCATGTATACCTTATCCCTCAGAATACTCTCTAGTAACTTTCCAATCACAGGTGTTAAGCTCATGGTCCTATAGTTCTTAGTTTTTCCCCTGGAGCCCTTCATAAAGCCCTTCACTGCCTTCTGTGGCAGAGAATTTCACAGGTTCACAACTCTCTGGGTGAAGACGTTTTCCTCATCTCAGTCCTAAATGGCCTACCCCTTATTTTTAAACTGTGATCCCTAGTTCTGGGCTCCCCCAACATTGGAAACATTTTTCCTGCATCTAGCCTGTCCTATTTTATATGTTTCTAGAAGATCCCCTCTTGTCCTTTTAAATTTCAGTGAATACAAGCCCAGTCGACCTATTCTTTCATCGTATATCAGTCCTGCCATCCCGGGAATTAACTGGGTGAACCTACACTGCACTCCCACAATAGCAATAATGTCCTTCCACAAATGAGGAGACCAAAACTGCACACTATGCTCCAGGTGTGGTCTCACCAGGGCCCTGTACAACTGCAGTAGGACCTCCTTGCTCCTAAACTCAAATCCTCTCGCAATGAAGGCCAACATGCCTTTAGTTTTCTTCACTGCCTGCTGTACCTGCATGCTTACTTTCAGTGACTGACGTACAAGCACACCCAGGTCTCGTTGCACCTCCCCTTTTCCTAATCTGACACAGTTCAGATAATAATCTGCCTTCCAGTTCTTGCCACCAAAGTGGATAACCTCACATTTATCCGCATTATACTGCATTTGCCATTCATCTGCCATTCATTCACCCAACCTATCCAAGTCACCCTGCAGCCTCATAGCATCTTCATTGCAGCTCACACTGCCACCCAGCTTTGTGTCATCCGCAAACGTGGAGATGTCACATTTAATTCCCTCGTCTAAATTGTTAATATATATTGTAAATAACTGTGGTCCCAGCACCAAGCCTTGCGGCACCCCACTAGTCACTGCCTGCCATTCTGAAAAGGACCCATTAATCCCTACTCTTTGCTTCCTGTCTGCCAACCAGTTCTCTATCCATGTCAATACCCTACCCCCAATACCATGTGCTCGAATTTTGCACACTAATCTCTTGTGTGGGACCTTGTCAAAAGCTTTTTGAAAGTCCAGATACACCACATCCACTGGCTCTCCCTTACCCATTCTCCTTGTTATATCCTCAAAGAAATCCAGAAGATTAGTCAAACATGATTTCCGCTTAATAAATCCATGCTGACTTTGACCGATTCTCTCACTGTTTTCCAAATGTGCTGCTATAACATCTTTAACAATTGGCTCGAGCATCTTCCCCACTACCGATGTAAGGCAAGCTGGTCTAGAATTTCCCATTTTCTCTCTCCCTCCTTTCTTAAAAAGTGGAGTTGCATTGGCTACCCTCGTGTCTACAGGAACTGATCCAGTTGAGAGGACATTGAAAAATGATCACCAATGCATCCACGATATCCAGGGCCACCTCCTTGAGTACTCTGGGATGCAGACCATCGGGCCACGGGGATTTATTTGCCTTCAGTCCCAACAGTTGACCCAACACCATTTTCTGACTAACATGGATTCCCTTTTGTTCCTCTCTCCCACCAGATCCTCGGTCCCCTAGTATTTCTGGGAGTTTGTGTCTTCCTTGGTGAAGACAGAACCAAAGTACTATTTAACTGTTCTGCCATTTCTTTGTAGCCTAGACCTACCCCATGCCTCCTTCTTACTCTTGACCAGAGGCTCAATTTCTCTCGTCATCCAAGCTTCCTCACACCCACCCGCCTTACACTTCACTCTAACAGGAACATGCGTGACCTGGACTCTTCAGCACACCTTTAAAAATATCCTACTTTCCTGATGTTTCTTTTTGTTCAAAGAACATGATCCATATCCCTCTATTCCCTGTATTTGCATATCCCTATCGAGAAGTCTCTTAAACGCCACTGTTGTATCTGCCTCTACCACCACCCCTGGCAATGCATACTAGGTTCCCATCACGCTCTGTGTTAAAAACCTGCTCTGCACATCTCCATTAAACTTTCCCATGCTCACCTTATAGCGATGCCCTCTAGTGTTGGGCATTTCCACCCTGAGAAAAATGTTCTGCCTGTCTACCCCATTGATGCCCCTCATAATTACTGGTAAACCTCCTCTGTGCCCGCTGCAAAGCTTCATGGTACAACTTTATAAAACAGTTGTTGGACCATGTGGAGTCCAGGTTGCTGTATCATGAAAATAAATGTGACATGTTAGGAGGGGCTGAGATAGGCAAGATAGTAGAAAGCTTTTCCTCAGGGGAGAGATGTGTAAAACGGGGGATATTTGTTTACCATGGGGTAAGATCTTCAGGGGGAATCTGAGAAAGAACCAGTTTTACCCAAAAGGAGCTTGGAATCTGGAACACAGTGTCTGTGAAGAAGGCAGAGACTCTCAAATTTCAGGAGTATTTGGATGAGCACTTGAAACACCAAGGAATTAGAAGTGGGTTTTGAACCGGATGAGTCATGCAGCACAAAACAGGCCCTTTTCCCAACTCTTCCATGCCAACCTAGGTAACTTCCTCATCTACCTATTTGACAGTGCTTGGCCCATATCCGTAAAAAACTTTCCTATACATTAGCCTGCCCAAATGTCTTTAATGTTTATTTTGAAAGATACATTCATGAAAACTGGCCACTCAGCTCACTGAATCCAAGCCGACCGTCGATCAACCAATCGCACCAGTTCTATGTTGTCCCACTTTCACTTCCACTCCTTACAGAGGCCAATTGACCAACAAACCTGCACATCTTTGGGATGTGGGAAGAAATCAGAGCACCTAGAGGAAACCCTGATCACAGAGAGAACGTGCAAACTCCAAACAGACAGCACCTGAGGTCAAGATTAAACCTGGGTCTCTGGCACTGTGAGGCGATGGCTCTACCAGCTGCACCACTCTGCTGGAGATGTTACAGTCCCTGCCTCTACCACTTCCTCTGGCAGATCATTCCATGTACCCACCACTCTGTGTGAAGATCTTTCCACTCACCGGAAAGTCTATGACCTCTAATTTTAAGCTGCTTGCCGAGCCACATGCAATACTCTCTCTGTACCCATGACTGTGCAGCTGAACGCAACGCCAAATCCTTCTTTAAATTTACCACAAGTTATGAGTCAGAGCGTAGGAGGGAGGCTGGTAATTTAATTAATCTCCGTCATAACAGGACCCGTCTACAGCTAATTCTATTCACTCCGTGTGACATCAGGAAACTGCTGGGAGCACTAGAAACATCAAAGGCCGCGAGACCAGACCATTGCCCGGCTGTGGGGCTGGAGACCTGAACCCCTCAACTGGTTGTTGCCTCTGATCTCTGCTCCAGAACCATTACAGCAGTGACATCCACACATCAGTGTGGAAAATTGTCCTGACAGAACACATCCGCCCGCTAATTACTGCCCTATCACTCTGTGCTCATCATTAGCAAATGTGTTGAACACTTGTCCACAAGCTAGTGCTTCTCATCAATAGAGAAGAAACTGCAGATTCTGGAATTTTGAGCAAAACACAAAATGCTGGAGAATCTCAGTGGGTCAGGCAGCATCTGTGGAGGGAACGTTTCGCTTCGGACTGATGAAGTAAGGAGGGGGGAAAGAAGGAGAAGAGGTATGAGTGGGGCAAAGTGGTGGCTTCTCACCTATTCCCTGTTTCCAAGCGGCCAGTTTGGGTTTCATCAGAATTGCTTACTCTAGGTCTTATCACAGCCCTTATCACAGCCTTTGTCCCAACATGGAATGAAGAGCTGAATTCCAGAGGGGAGGGGAGGGGAGAGTGAGTGCCTTTGACATCAATATCACAGTAGGACACAGTGGTAACTACTAGAATGGGCACGATGACACAGCGGTAGAATTGCTGCCTTATAGCGCCAGAGATCCAGATTCGATCCTGACTATGGGTACTTGTCGGTACAGAGTTTGTACGTTCTCCCCATGACCACACATCCTGGCCACACACTCATCTCCCCGCTACCTTTAGGTAGAAGGTAAAGGAGCCTGAAGACTGCAACAACCAGGTTCAGAAATAGCTACTTCCCCACAGCCATCAGACTATTAAACCTGGCTCGGACAAAACTCTGATTATTAATAACGCATTATCTGTTATTTGCACTTTATCAGTTTATTTATTCATGTGTGTATGTATTTATATAATGATATATGGACACACTGATCTGTTTTGTAGTAAATGCCTACTATGTTCTGTGTGCTGAAGCAAAGCAAGAATTTTATTGTCCTATCAGGGACACATGACAATAAACTCACTTGAACTTGACCTGTGTGAGTTTTCTCCGGGATCTCCGGTTTTCTCCCACACACCAAAGGCATACAGATTTATAGGTGAATTAAATTGGTATCATTGTAAATTGTCCCTAATGTGTGCAGGATAGCGTTAGTGTGCGGGGACTGCTGGTTGACGCGGACTCAATGGGCCGAAGGGCCTGTTTCCACGCTGTATCTAAACTAATCCAAAAGTAAACTAAACATGACCGTTTTAGATAACAGACTGCAAGTGCAATGTACTGGACATACCTGCTGTAGGGATGGAGATCATTACAACACTACACTACTTAGTGAGAGGGGTTAACACAGGGGCATTTTAGATAGTGGGTAATTACTAAATTTCAACAGGTAAACACTGGAAAACAGTAAGCAATGTTATTTTGTTACTTGACCACAGCAGTAACTATTGCAAGACACTAGACAATGGTGATTACGGAACGCAGGGACAAGGCCACTCTGGGAGGACGTTAAGAGTAGCTCCGCACTTGGTCAGAAAGTGTCAATAGCAGGAGCGATCAGATAGATCATAATTACTACATCACACTGCAAAAATAGATATTTCTTCTTAACTAATGCCAGTGAGTCAAGGAAGTTTTGGAATACAGGGTCTGGTGGGTAAAGGGCGAGTGTGGGGACAGGGCCGGTGGGTAAAGAAAGTGAGAGGAAACAGGAGCTCCCTTCAATCCCAATCTGGGGATGGTGTGTGCTCCCAAGGCACGGACTCCATGACTCTGCACCATCCCCAGTGCTCCTGCTCCACTGGGCAGTGGTGGACTGGCCGCCCCAGTTCTGGGTGGGATGTTTGAATCGAGTCCTTGTCTTTGAATCGAGTCCTCTCTCTTGCTGTGATGAGCTTGCGATGGCCAGCCCTGTTATTGGAGGTGTGAGTGTTGGGACCAGAGCAAGACTTACACAGTAAATGTTAGAGCCCCAGAGAGTGTGATGGAACAGAGATGGAAGAGAACTTGTGAATAGTTTCCAGAAAATGGCAAAGTCAGATGGACAGTGTGATTGTGAGGGCATTTGGAATGCTTGACTTCATTGGAAAGGCTTTGAGTGCAGATGTTGGCACACCATGAGGCAGCTGTACAAATTGTTGATCAGATCACACGTGCATTACTGTGCCGTTCGCAAGCTATAGGAGGGATGTCATGAAGTTGGAAAGGATGCAGAAACGTAGGTTCATTGGCTTCTGTAAGTTGTCCCCAGTGTGTAGGGTAGTAATGTGTGGGCGATTGCTGGTTAGCGCGGACTCAGTGAGCAGAATGCCCTGTTTCCACGCTGTATCTCTGAACTAAACTAAAACTGTACACTGTGGCAGGGACAGGAGCTCACCCCAGCTCCAGCGCAGTCGCTCCATCAACCGGTAACGTCGTCTCACTATACTGAATGAATTTGAATGACATTGCCCAGAGTCAAGGAGGGAACTGACACTACACACACTGACACTACACACACTGACACTACACACACACACACACCGCACACAACACACACTGACACTACACACACTGCACACACTGACTCTGCACACACTCACACCGCACAAACGGACACTACACACACTACACTACACACACTGACACTACACTACACACACTCACACACTGACACTGCACAGGACCCAGGCAAGGAGGGCAGCAAGACATGATTGACAAGTTTCCTGGACCAGGGTCACCCACAGGTCAGCTTCTATTAACAGCTCCGCATAAAAACACAGCCTCAAGGCCAGTGATTGTAACCTCTGGGGAAGGCTAGTGCTTGTAACCTACCAGGGCAGGGCACGAGGACAGAGGCAGAGCAGGGAATGAGGACAGAGAGCAGGGCAGGGAAGGGCACAAATACACAGAGCAGGGCAGGGCACAAGGGCAGAGGGCAAGGCCGGGTATAAATACAGAGGGCAGGGTAGGGCAGGACACAGGGACAGAAGCGGAGTGGGGCACAGGGACGGGGGCACAGGAAGAGGTACGAGTACAGGTGGGAATGCTCACGTACGGGACCCTTTCACACGCAGCTATGTACACAACCCTCCCAGACATTCACATATGGGGGGTTGCACGTTAGGTCACCGGGTCATAGGGTTTGACGCACGGAGGCGCTCAATCCATCTGGATGACATCGCAGCTTCCGGTACATGTTGTTAATACACGAAGCGCGTACTTTCCTACCTGTTAAAAACGCTAAAATGGTGACTTTTTGCGCTGTAAAAAATTGTGGAAGTCGGGGTAAGCGTGAGAGACTTGTACCCAACTTCAGAATTCCAAAAGTGAAGCAAAATGAAGGTAAAGAGAAGCAAGAGCTGAAGGGACAACAGCAGCTAAAGTGCTGACATTGGCGAACATTGGCCGTGCAGATATCAAAATTGAAAATATTGTGTTTGCTCACTGTATTTCATCAACAGTAAGGCATTATTTGTGGTTTTTCTTGATTCCTAAAAAGTTTCAGAAGTGATAAATCTGGCTGTAAATTTTTTAAATCGCCCATGGTCCTGAAGTGGGTTTTTACATACAAAAAGAAAACGCTTCTGAACCTAAATTTATCATTAAAAAATCTCCAGACTTACAAGTGGTGTGTGGAAAAGTAAGTCTTCTATCACCATGCTATTGAGATGTATATTTTGGCAAATAATAAAATGTCCTGACAGCTTAAACACCCACTCCCTTTCAATATGATATTGTCAGATGATTATGTCCAATTAACAGCTAGCAATTATGCCATTCCTTGGCTTGCATCTGAGTGAAATGTAATTCAAAACCCACGTCTGGTTTGCGATTTTATTAAATGATAAATTGCTTCAGAGGCGTTTTCTTTTTGTATGTAAAAACCCACTTCAGAACCATGGGCGATTTTAACATTTTACAGCCAGATTGATCACTTCTGAAACTTTTTAGATGGCAAAGGAATCAAGAAAAATCACAAATAATGCCTTACTGTTGAAGAAATGCAGTGAGCAAACGGCCAATGTTCGGCAAACACTTGTTATGCTGTAGTTGTCCCTTTAGCTCTCGCTTCTAGCTACCGTCATTTCTCCTCGCTTTTGGGATTCTGAAGGAGGATAAATGTCTCTCACGCTTATCCCGATTTCCATAATTATTTACAGCGCAAAAATTGACAATTTCGGCGGGTTTTAACGGGCCCGCTGCACTGGAAACAATGGTAAGTGCGTACCTGCAGTTCATCGCGTGTACTCCACCTGGCGTAGCGTGGCAACAGTACGGGTCATGGGGCGTGACTGCCTTGAAACCGCCCGTTACAACCTTCACACACAGCCCACCTACACAATCCTCTCTCATACATGTCCTGTACGGACCCTCCCAGACACACACTGCAAAACTGACCCACCCTCCCTCACGCACCCCACGTACGTCACCCTCCACCATACAACAGTATTTATTTATTGTTACGTGGCAGTAAAATGCCTGCGAAGCTGTGGCCAGTATGAATTTCACTCTTTCATCCGCAGTGCTTTGACAATTAACCTCTTTCGATTCTCTTGAGATACGTTCAACCAGAAAACATCGCCATTAAACTTTCCCCCTCTCACCTTACAGCTGTGCCCCCTGGGAAAAAGGTTCTGACCGTCTCTCATAATTTTATATACTGCGACCAACCTCTCACATTCCAGAAAAAAACAATCCAAAGGTATCCAACCTCTCCCTATAGCTGAAACCCAGAGCGTTCTGGTAAACCTCCTCCGCACCCTCTCCAAAGCCTCCGCATCGTTCCCGTGATGCCGCGCGCAGCCTGAGCTCCCAGTCGACCGCAGCCGAATGCAAGAGCTGGCAGACCGTGGCCTGCAGGGGGAAGCCACAGAGCCGGCCCCTGCTTGTCCCCCAAAGGCCAGAGACCAGGAGGTGGGAGCTAGTGACAACGATCGGCAAGGAGCTATTCTCTGTCTGCACCTTAGGTGTGATAATTCCTATCTTCGACTTCCTTACTCTTACATACGAGCCTGAGGTGATCCAGCCACAGCTTCTGTGCACTAACCTCTTTAAGGAACTGCACCTGGATGTACCTCCTACAGATGTTGTCCTCAAGGACACTGGCTGTCTTCCTGATATTCCACATATCACAGGCTGAGCACTGTACTAGAATCCATCCCACCAGGACCAGGCTGCAGTCTGAAGCAGATCTGTGAGACTGATGCACTGAGGCCCCGCAGTGAACCAGTCTGCACCCACGGGTGTTGTACCTCACCACTCTGCAGTGAAGGTTGCAACTCTACCGCCCACTGCTCTTACAGCAGCTGCGACAGTCATCGCTGAGGGGGGAGGGCAGAACTCGTGGGTGCTGGAAAGAGTGAGCAAGTGAGAGGAACAGAGCGATTGCTGGTCTCACTGACGCTCGTGAGCTCAGGAAACCTCAACCTCTGCTCTCAATCTCAAAAACCCAGCCATTGCTCAACCTGCTGCAAGCTGGGTGGGGGTCATTGCCACCACAAGCACAGGGTTTGCCACAGCCATGTTCTTATCAAAATTATTTGAGAGAAATGTGTGCACCAGAATAACAGCAGAGAACTTGGAAACAGTGGGACTGAGCGAACATTTCAGGTGAAAGACTCTTGCTCAGAACTTGTGCACTGGTCTCACTGATGCTCGTGAGCTCAGGAAACTTCAAGCGCGACACGCTCACAGCTTTCCTCTGCTCTCCATCTCCAACCATGCTTCTGTGTCACTCTCAGCCACAGCTCAACCTACTACTTCCCACTGCACGGGCCCTGACGAGGGGACCACCTGCCTCCCCTTCAGCCTCCAGAGTCGGCTCACGGGAGAGTAACTTTAAAAAAAACAACGCTCCTACAGAGGTGCAATGAGGCATGGATTAGCTAAACCAAACATGGTTCCCTTACACTCAGAGCAGGAGGAATTACACTGTGGAATTAAAGCAGAGAAATGCACCAAAAGGGCACAAGGTGCTGGAGTATCTCAGCCGTCAGGCAGCATCTTTGGAGAACATGGATACTTTTCGGATTGAGACCCTTCAGACTCGGTGGGGGTGGGAGGGAGATGGGGGGGGGGGGAGGGGGGGCGGGAGTGAGAAGAAAGCTGGGAAAGGGGAGAGGCTGGACAAAGCCCGGTCTTCCAAAGTCGCATAGATTACAGAACGATTCTCACAGATTGGAGGGTGGTAAATATAACCCCATCGGAAGGGAGACGGAGAGAAAGCAGCGAACGGCAGACCGGTTAGCCTGACAGCAGAGGCAGGGAAATGGAAGTTGGAACAGGAAGCTTGGAAAATGGCCATTGTACAGGAAAGAGGGGGCGGGCTCAATCAAAATAAGATCAAATAGAACAAGTTGTCCCACAACTTTAGGCTGTGCATGCCATACACAAGAGGAAGCGGGGGGGAACATCATTCATCTGGTTTATTTTAAAGAGGATGTAACTAGCAGAATAGACAGAAGTTACAGATGTGCCACAAAGACCTTCTGAAAATCCAAATGATAGGGGCTGCCAGGTCATATTAATTGAAATCAGAGCCCAGGGGTTTAAAATGCTGGAGAGAAGACAGACCAGGGTCATTGGCGGGCTGGGAGAATGATACATGGGGGGGGGGTCACAGTGATCAGCATCAGCACTTCACTACAGCAGCTTCAATGCAAGACTTTGACAGAATGTGTCACGTCCAGAGTTGCTGGTGCACGGTGCGGGCCGTGTGGAGAGTGCAGCAAGACATTGAGGAGGGGACAATCAGGCAGAGTGTCGGTGTGGGTGGTGGCTGGTCTCGGCCCCTCTCTCTTTCTGTGCCTCCCTTCATTATCTCACTCTTCATGCCCCTCGCTCTCTGACCCCTTCTCTCTGACCCCTTCTCCCTCTGACCCCCTCTCTTTCTCTGTTCCCTCTCTGTTCCCCCTCCTTCTATCTCCCTCTCTCTATCCCCCCCTCTCTCTCTCTCTCTCTCTTTCTCTCTCTCTGGTCCCCCCCTCTCTCTCTCTACCCCCTCTCTCTCTGGACCCTCTTTCTCTCTCTCTACCCCCTCTCTCTCTGGACCCTCTCTCTCTCTCTACCCCCTCTCTCTCTGGACCCCCTCTCTCTCTCTCTCTCTCTCTCTCTACCCCCCCTCTCTCTCTACCCCCTCTCTCTCTCTCTACCCCCTCTCTCTCTGGTCCCCCTCTCTCTGTCCCCCTTCTCACTGTCACGCTCTTTCTGTTCCCCGCCCCCTTTCTCTCTCTGTCCCCCGTGTTCTCTGTCTCCCTCACTCTCCCCTCCACTTCCTGTTTCCCCAGCAGCCTGAACAGTCAAATGTAACATCGCAGCTTATCTAATCGGCCAGTTCCTGTTGGCTTCATCAAGTCATTACAATGGATGCAGTTTATTCAGCCAGATGTACCCGCACTGGACTAAACTGGATCCACACTTCTCCTCCCCCCATTGTGGATGCCTTATTAACCTGGGAACTCTGTACTTTTTCATTTCACAATAAAAGAGAAATGTATCCAAGCATCAGGATTTAGTAACAAAGCAGGGTGGAGGTTGTGTGTTTGTAGTGATGGGCATAGTCAGTGCTGGTTTGTCGGCACAGGGTGTGGCCGAAGGGCCTGTTTCTGTGCTGGCTTGAACGGACCTCAGGCTGACAAACATGGGGCGGCTTCCTCCACCGCCACCAGCCTCCTGGGTTACTGAGCCCAGCTTCTCCTACACTCTTACAGATGTCATCCTGGGCAGGAGCGGAAAACAGGATGTAGGTGGGCCCCGTTCCAGCCACACTGCGCCAAACGCCCACTTTTCCCAGGGGAAATAAAACCCACTTTATGCAGATTGGAGTTGGAATATTGAGAGGTCATGAAATGCTCAGCGTTGATCGGGAGGGTCGGGTGCCTCTCCCTGACGCTCTCTCTCTGGGCTCAAGCTTCCTACCTGAGTGGGATTTTGATGCAAATGTAGCGGTCGATGGCGATGGCGAGCAGGCTGAAGATGGAGCTCTGCGTCAGCACCAGCACGAAGCAGGCGATGAAGAGGCAACCGTAGAAGAGCGAGCAGAAACCGGTGCTGATGGTGATGGCAAAGGGGATGGCGAGCACCCCGACAGCAATGTCCGCCACGGCCAGCGACACCACGAAGAAGTTGGTGACGTTCTGCAGGTTGCTGTTCAGATAGACGGCCCAGCAGACCAGCACGTTGCCCAGCACGGCCAGCACGGCAATCACCAGCTCAAACACAATGTAGATCACTCTATCCCAGACCGGCTCCTCGTTCGTTTGCATGTTGCAGTCAGCAAGGTGTTGGAGAGCTGTGGCAGAACGCAGTCCATATCTGCAGCTCTCGGCCACAGGGTACGGGTGTGACGTGACGGAGGCCAGAGATCAGGACCGAAGGCAGTGGCGCTCTGTCTCTCCTCAGCCACAGCTTCCCTCCTTACTGAGAGCACACGGGCGCATTCCTCACTGTGCTCCGGCTAATCCACTCGGGTGCCTGCCGTCCAACAGTGGGGTTGCTGGGTCAACCTCGGCGAGTGTTGGTCAGTTCACCGGTCAGCTCTTCTCCTTCATGGCCACTCCTCACCACAAGCACAGCCTCCGGGCTTCCATCCCCCACGGATCCATCAGACAGCTCTGTAGTGCAACAGTTCAAAATGTAAGTGAACAGGGTGGGGGGGATAGAGTTGTGTTGAGTTAAAATAACCGTTCGTATCTTGGGAATGTCACCACACAGAGTCGGAGCAAACACCTCTGTGGTGAAAGAGAGGAGGCAGCCACACGTGCACCAGGGAGGGGCCAGTATTTCTCTCTGGGTTACACGGTATTCTCTCTCTGGTCTATATTTTAACTGAGTTACTCTCTCCATTGGGCATCCAAAGAGCCAAGACATTCAGCATGGACATGGAGCTTTGTCATTCCTGATCTTTTTGCCCTTCTACACTAGTCCCATTTACCAAGGACGGAGCAGAGAAGGGTACTGCGAGGCGGAGAGGAACGGTGTTCAGATACATCGTGAGGCAGGAGTCCGAGCATTCACCTCCAACGGCTTCCTGCTGCCCTGTCTCCGTGTTCAGAGACTACAAGACGAAGCACTGCTCCAATGGGGTAGCGGAAAGGAAGAGGTAAGCGGGAGCTGTCGGGTCAGGAGAAGGTGCTGCAGGGTCTCCTGGCCTGTTCTGAGTACACCACACAGACCCAGGGCTGTGGTTGGAAGATGGTGAGGATGCTCTGTGTCCACTGGCCACGATGTAGCAGCGGGCACCACCTGCCTTCCCCAAGGACACACAAACACAACCGTGAACAGGAGGTGGACCACTGGACCTCTCACTGCTGGGCCTGTCATGACTGACGAGGGGATCACAGGACCCAGCTTGCAGCAGCAGGACTGGAGGTGGGGCTGGGGGGCAGAATCAATCTCCTTCCAATCTCCTCCATCAACTGGTGGAGTGATACAGACGGGGTCACAGATACACCCAGGGACAGGGACACACCCAGGGACACAGATACACCTGGGGATAGGGACACAGCCAGGGACACAGATACACCTGGGGATAGGGACACACCCAGGGACACAGATACACCCAGGATAGGGACACACCCAGGGACACAGATACACCCAGGGACACAGACACACCCAGGGACACAGATACACCCAGGGACACGGACATCTCCAGGAACACAGATGCACCCATGGACATGGACATTAGCAGGGACACAGTCACACCGGCACACCAAGTGGCAGCAAAACTCAGGATAGCATCCACGTCCATAACTTTTAGATCCCAGATTCCATCCCCCACCAAATCTCTCTGCGCACACATTCAGACACAACCCACCCACACACTGACATACACACACCCCACTCACTCTCTCTGGGTTTCTGTGACCCTGGGCTATGTCCTCTCGGGATTATTTTCTGGGTTAGTCTTTCTCTGGGTTACATTGGCTCTCGGTTACTCTCCGAGTTACTTCCATTCTAGGTTACGTTCTGTCTCTGTAACGTTCTCTCCTGGTTACTCTCTGCCTGGTTTACTCTTTCTCTGGGTCACATTCTCTCTCTCTGGGTTATGTTCTTTGCAGGTTATGTCCTCAAGGGGTGTTCTCTGTCTGGGTTACTCTCTATCTCTCTCTCTCTGGGTTACACGGTAGTCTCTCTCTGGTCTATATTTTAACTGAGTTACTCTCTCTGGGTTACTCCTCCATTGGGCATCCAAAGAGCCAAGGCATTCGGCATGGACGTGGAGCTTTGTCATTCCTGATCTTGTTGCCCTTCTACACTAGTCCCATTTACCACCATTATCCTTCAATGTCCTGCCAATGTCAGCGTCTATCTAATTGCCTCTTGAAACTGGTGAATGCGTCTGATTGAACCTCCTGGGTAGACAAAAGTGCTGGAGAATACTCAGCGGGTGCGGCAGCATCTATGGATCGAAGGAAATAGGCAACGTTTCGGGACATACCCAGGGACACAGATATACGGGATATTCGGGACGAAACGTTGCCTATTTCCTTCGCTCCATAGATGCTGCTGCTCCCGCTGAGTTTCTCCAGCACTTTTGTCTACCTTCGATTTTCCAGCATCTGCAGTTCCTTCTTAAACACAATGAATCAACCTCCTCCTCTGGCAGCAAGTTCCACACACACTAGCTACTCGTCCTCGCCCACAGATCACCTTTAAACCCCCCCCCCCCCCCTTAAAGCTCTATTTAAAACAACATTAAAATTTAGTTGAACAAAGAAACTGACAAGTTACTAAAGACACTTGCACGGATACATGGACGGGAACGGTTTGGAGGGATATGGACCAAATGGGATTAGCTTCGGTGGGGCACCTTGGTCGGCGTGGATGAGTTGGGCAGAGGGGTCTGTGCCCAGGCTGCATTGCTCTGTCCTCCAGCACTGACACACAGGCTACCCACCCTCCCTCTACACACCTCCATCAGATCACCCACCCCTCGGCCTCCGATACCCCAGAGAACACAGATCCAGCCTATCCAGCCTCCGCTTCCAATTCAACCCCCTGAATCCCGGCAACATCCTTGTGGGATTTTCTGGACTCTCCACTTTAATCGCGTCCCTGGTCCCAGTGAGGCGACAGCGCCGCCGCGCACGGAGCAAGTGGACATGAACTCCGGCTCCCTGGATAGTGATGGAGCGAGTCCTGACCCCGTCACTCTACAAATAAACATATCTTCCCACCAATTATCCTCACCCCGTTTGCCCTCTCAATGTGATTCGGGTCAAAGGCCTTTCCTTTTTTTTGTTCCGAGCCGACCTGTCGCTGCGTTATTTACTCAGTGAAGTCTCTCTCTCTCTCTCTGTCTCTCTGTCGGGAATGTGAGCGCCGGTCCGCTGGGCTGGAGCCGGGACGCTCCCCGGATCAGTGCAGGACGGGGAGTGAGCGCTTGGCGGCTTCCCGAGCGGCCTGACCGGTCGCCGACCCCCCCCCCATCCCTCCCCCCCTCCACCCGGGGAAACCTCCCAGTGGCTCCAACACCCACCCCTTCGCCCGGCACCTGGTCCAACCGGCGCCGCTCCCCGCTCCACTAGAGCCGGCGCCGTCCCGTGTGACCCTGCCCGCCCGAGGATCCACACCGGGTCTTTGCCCACCCCCGGCACTGCAGCCCGCGGGATGCCCGCACCGTGGGATTTGTGTTAAAGAAGGAACTGCAGATGCTGGAGAATCATTCCGCTTGGGGAGTCTGCATCCTCTGGGCTTAAACATTGAATGTTCTCAATTCTGTTAACCCAGACTGCCCCCTCCCCTCCCCACCTCTCCCTCAGCCCTCAGGCCCTGACATTCCCTCTCCATCTCCCCCCCCCCCCCCCCACCCCAGTCGCACTAGCTTCTCATTTTCACACCACAAACAGCTTACAACGGCCTGTTTCCTTTATCATCAATACTTTTTTGCATCTCTTTCATTCATTGTTCTTCATCTCTCCACATCACCGTCTATATCTCTCGTTTCCCCGACCAGTCTGAAGAAGGGTCTCGACCCGAAACCTCGCCCATCTCCTTCGCTCCTTAGATGCTGCTGCTGCACCCGCTGAGTTTCTCCAGCTTTTTGTGTGATCCCCGGTGGGATTTGTGGCTCACTTCTGCCCGAGTTCCTCAGATGCAATACTTCAACCTTTCCCTCTCGCAACAGGAGCCGCGCCGAGGGTGTTCCCGCTGCTGCCCGGTACCCCCCACCCCCCTGCATCTCCCCCACACCCAACCCCCCCCCCCCCCACAGCCCCACCCCCCCCACCCCTCCACACCCCCACCCCCCCACAGCCCCCACCCCCACCCCCCTGCATCTCCCCCACACCCCCCCCCACCCCTCCACACCCACCCCCCCACAGCCCCCCCCCCCCACCCCTCCACACCCACCCCCCCACAGCCCCCCCCCCCCACCCCTCCACACCCACCCCCCCACAGCCCCCCCCCCCCACCGCCTGGAACCCGCCTCACGCCCCGGACCAGTTGACGGAGAGCAGCCAACCTCGTCCCTCTGTCGACTCCGGGTCCCGACCACGGCTCGGAGCGCTCGCTGCCCCTCCCTCCCTCCCTCCCTCCCTCCTCACCGGGCGCCGGCTCCACAGTCAGCTCCAAACCCCGGCCCTCCCTTTCCTCTTCCTCCCCCTCCCCTCCCCTCCGCTCTCTCCCGCCTCCCCCTCACTCACCCTCCCCCCCACTATCCTCCATTTCACTCTCCCACATTCTGCTTCCCACCCTCTCTCCTCGCTTCCCCTCTCATCCCACCCTCCCTTCCCTTCATCCCACCCTCTCTCCTCGCTTCCCCTCTCATCCCACCCTCCCTTCCCTTCATCCCACCCTCTCTCCTCGCTTCCCCTCTCCTCTCCCCTGCGTTTTGACCCGATCCCCGGACACTGGAAACCCGTCTCACCTCAAAGTAACAACGCGGTGCCTTCATAGGTGGACAACACGAGGACAGGCGCTAGAACTTTCCAGCTCAAACACGGTTGCAACGGCACGAGGGGTACATGATACAACGCTGAAAGTGGTAAACTTTGGAACAAGGACGGTGAACATTAGAGGAGCCGTGCATTGAGAATTGTCCGACCACTGCCGATCATTGCACATCGAATCCTAATGTTATTCTCCTGCCACGAAGCCGCGGCATTCCCCGTCCAGTGGGAGGTGGGGACATCCTATCCAACGCCCTCTTGTGCGCTCCACTGTCAGGTCTATCTGCTCCAGCCGGATGCCCTCTCCGTCACCGAGTGTGTGCATTAACTGCTGTCTTTGCCGTGGTGCCTGGGCTTCATCTTTGCCTCTCACTGTGGTGGCACCTTTTTCTATTATAATCACCAATATGACAGAATCACAAACAACAAGGGTCCCAACACCGACCCATGCAGTGAACCGCCGGTTACAAACTTCCACCTTCACTATCCCCTATCACCAGGCCAATTATCCAACTGAAGAAGGGTCTCGCCCCGAAATGTCACTCACTCCTCTCCAGAGATGCTGAGTTACTCCAGCATTTTGGGTCTATCCATTTGGATAACTGGATCCAATAATCCAACCTTGCATCACATAAAACCTGCTATAGATTATTGAATTCTCCAATTTCAGGTAACCCCCCCCCCCCCCCCCCCAACGCTGCCCCTCTCTCTCCTCCATTCTATCTTGGTCATCTCTCCACCCCCCCCCCCCCCCCAGTCCTCTATTGTATTGCCCCATGTCCTGAAACATGAACTCTGATTCACCTTCCAGATGCAGCCTGACTTGCCTCGTCCAGCAGCCGCCGTTTGCCGCTTGAGCGCCAACACGCTTTGTCTTCCCACAGCCGCGTCCAGGGAATACAACCGGGGAGTTGTGCAGCAACAGACATTGCCAGGCTGTGTTGAGCTTTCTTCGCCGGCGTGGGGAACTCAGCCGCCGTTCCCGAATCAGGGTGAACTGTCACAGGGTGCCCGCGACCTGGGCACAGACTGGTGTTCCCGCCACAGTGCTGGCAACGGCTACGTGGGTTCAGCAGTGCTGGA
Source organism: Raja brachyura (assembly GCA_963514005.1). Next base: position 16,667,773 of record OY740808.1, read on the forward strand.
ACATCAGTGCCCCCATGTGTGGGATCCCAGCGACACGGATCACTGACATCCTTATAGACACAAAACGCTGGAGTAACTCAGTGGGACAGACAGCACCGGCCCATTCCTTCTCTCCAGAGATGCTGCCTGTCCCGCTGAGTTACTCCAGCGTCTTGTGTCGATCTTCGGTGTAAACCAGCATCTGCACTTTTCCTACACGTCCTTATTCTAGGGCACTGGTTGTGGAGAGGATTGTCCATTCCAGGCCCCTGACGCCGGCCATTTCTTAATTTGTGGTCTGCTCTCTGTCGCATTTGCCACGTCTCCCTGTCCAATAAGCAACGATAGCAAAGGAGACGAGGAGGAATTTCTTTAGGCAGAGGGTGGTGAATCTGTGGGATTCATTGACACGGGCGGATGTGGAGGCCAAGACTTTGGGTATTCTTAAAGCTGAGTTTGATAGGTTCTCGATGGGGAAGGATGATAAATCTCACGGGGTGAATGAGGGAGAATGGGCTGAGAAAGAAACAGAGCAGCCACGCTTGAATGGCGGAGTTGACTCGATGGACAGAATGGTCCTATGTCCTTTGGTCTTATTGTAGATGGGCTGAAGGGCCTGTTTCTGCGTTGTACAACCATGACCCCAGGGCGCCGTTGTTGCCAACAGCAATATTTTATTCGTCAGCTTCCTTGCTCATCAGGTTGCAGTGTCGCACCTTCTCCATCTTTCACCTCCCAGACTTACTATCCTCGTCCTTCCTTCCTTCCCCCGCCTGATTTCCGTCAATCAACCCGACACGGTGGCGCAGCGGGTAGAGTTGCTGCCTCACAGCGCCAGAGACCCGAGTTCAATCCAGACCTCGGATGCTGTCTTGGTGGAGTTTGCGTGTTCTCCGTGTGAGGAGGTACAGACAGCAGCCGCAGTCAGGATTGAACCCGGGACTGCGTCAGGCAGCAGCTCTACCGTTGCGCCAATGTGCCCGAGCCATGTTTCCATGCTGTATTCTCTAAAGTAGATTCTCACTTGGATCAACCGATTTATTTCCATCCCGTCCCCTCGCGTCATTCTACCAGCCCCTCTCCTCTGATTCTGGAGGGTCTCTAACTGAAACACTCCACAGATGCCGCCTGACCCGCTGAGTTCCTCCACCTGTTCTCGACAACATCTACCGTCCGGTCTCATCCGTCTTCCCTGTTGCCACCTCTAGACCCCCCCCCCCCCCCCCTGGTCTTCCTGTCCTTGCCCCGGCTCCTCTTGCAGCTGCCCGCCCGGTCTCTGGCCCGGCTTCCCGCGGGCTTTGTGCCTCCCACTGTCGGCCCCTGTCTCACCCAGAGCCGCTCCCTCTCACCTGACTCCGGAACCCATCGCTGGCGGTCTCCAAATCTGTAAAACCAGAGGCACTTGGGCTGACAGTCCTGGCTGCGCGGGGAAAGTAGCAAAGATTCCCCCTGCTCCGGGCTCTAGGTGCAGAATAAGGCCATTCGGCCCATCAGGTCTACTCCGCCATTCAATCTATCTTTCCCTCTCAACCCCATTCTCCTGCCTTGTCCCCATAACTCCGGACACCCGAACGAAGCAAGAATCTGTCAAGGGTTACACAAAAGGCTGGAGAAACTCAGCGGGTGCAGCAGCATCTAAGGAGCGAAGGAGATAGGCGCCGTTTCGGGCCGAAACCCTTCTTCAGACCGGTCAAGAATCTGTCAATACCTGCCTTAGCCATATGCGGTAAAGAACTGGTAACAAACGACAGGTTTATTGCGACACGGCGCGGAAACAGGCCCTTCGGCCCACCGAGTCCGTGCCAACCACCGAGTTACACTAATCCTACATTCACCTAATTTATTATATTCTTACAATCCAACATATTTCCCCTGGATTCCCCTAGCCCGCGCGTCTTTGCGAAGGGGGAGGAAATCCACGCGGCCACGGGACGGTGCAGACTCCACACAGACAGCGCCCGAGTCGGTCCCGACCCCGCGTCTAGCCGCGACCCGGCGCCGCGGCTGCCCGAGTCCGGCAGCGAGTGCACACGGCCTGGGTGTGTAGTTCGGTGCAGCGAGGTACAAGGAGATTTTCACCTTGGCCACCCCACTCCCTGTCCCTCTCCCCACCTCCTCTCCCCTTGGTTTACCTGTTCCAGGCAGCTTATACACACACACACACACAGACACCACTGGTCGTGTAACTGGTGTCTTCAGGTCTCCCGCTAGAGTTACAGCCCGCGGACCTCCTCGACTGCAGCGGTCCACCCAGAGCTCTGAGTTTGGACTGAAGTCTACAAGTCCTCGCTTCCTCGTCCATCTGTGACTCTGTGCCTCGGCATCTCCCACACCCTGGACACAGGCAGCGACGCCAGCGCACAACACGTTATTAAGTCGAGAAGCTCACAATGTGGGGGCACTTCCTGTGGCGACGTTCCTCTTGAGTCAAGACTCCGGATCTTCCGCACCGAGACTTGCAAACACACACACACACACACACGGAGCAGTGGGTCGGTGATGCTGGTATCGTTGAACAGCGACCGGCGACAGCAGCAGGAGCAGGAGCCTGGCCAAGCTTGGCGAGCACCCTCACACTTCCTGGCCAGCCCCTCCTCCAGCACGCTGCAAGGCTGCCGACTTCCCGAGTGGGAAAGAGTCGTTCTTTGCTTCTGAGTGGGAAAGACGTGAGCGAGGAAAGAAAGGAGACACAATGCACGAAACAAAAACTATCCGGATGGCAGGTGGCTGCGGCGGTGTAACGGCAACATGACGAATCAGGAAATTAGTTCAATCGTTACAATTCTCATGAGAGTTTAAATTTAGTTCAAAGCAATAGCTAGTATTTGACAAACATATCCTCTTCTGTTTTTCTGTCTAGTGTCTTGACTCACCATCTTCATCGAATCCATCGAGTCCATGCTGGCTCTCAAGGCAATCTCAATCTACCAGATCCTCCACATTCAGCCCCTCACATGCATTTAGGAATCATTCTCAGCAGCACCTGCTCGCTGAAAGTAGAGAGGGGGAAAGGAGGGGTTTGCTACGTTTGTCTTCAGGGGACAAACTATCAAGTAGAAGAATCAGAACGAAGACAGACACACAAAGCTGGAGTAACTCAGCGGGTCAGGCAGCATCTCTGGAGAAAACGTACAGGTGACTTTTCGGGTCGGGATCCTGCTTCAGACCACCATGTTGTGTACAGTTCTGATCGCCACGCCACAGGAGGAAAGTGGTAACACTACCGACAATGCAATGGTTGTAATGGGGGGCTGTGGTTATAAGGAGAGATTGGATAGACTGGGTTTATTCTAGCTAGAACATAGGTGGCTGAGGGATGAAAAGAGAGTGTTTAAAATATTGCCAAAAGACCAAAAAAATTGGACTTTACTTAGATTTGTAAAATGATGACAAAGATACGATAGTCATTTCTCCCCCAGGGCAAGAAAGTTTTGAACTTGAGATAAACAGATGGTGAGAGATAATTAAAGAATACCTGATGAGTACGTTTTTTCCACACAGAGGGTGGTGGTAATCTGGGGGAAAACTGCTAGAGGATGTGGGGGTAGATACAATTGCAAAGTTTAAGCAGTGTTTGGACAGGTACTTGGATGGGAAAGACGTAGAGCAATGCAGGTCTAATGCTGGCAAGTGGGATTAGCATAGATCGAACTCGCAGTCTGCCTGGTCAAGGTGAGAAAAGGGCTTGATTCTGTGCTGTATGATTCTACAAGTTGTATGGGCATGATATCAATCGGAGAACCAGAATGTAGGTAATTAGGGCAATATAATGACCAGAGGATGATCCCTATGTCCTATTCCCACAGCAACCCTGGCCGCACCCTTTCACAACCATCCCATACCCTTTCAGCAGCTTCAACCAACTTGCTTTCTCTCTTTTTCAATTCGGATATCAACTATTCTATTTCCACAGATGCTGCCTGACCTGCTGAGTGTTTCCAGTGTTTATATTTCAGGTTTTTGACACGTGCGATTAGTTTGATTTCCTTCGGAGAAACAAAATTTGGAAATAGGAAATTACAGAAAAAGTGAAGAAATATTAGAAGCGGAGGGCATCAAAAAATTGGAAATGGTGAACAATAAGAAGAGTGAAACTGATTTTGAAATGAGGAACTGAAAGGCATTAGCATGAGTTGTGGACAGTGAAGGTTGTCAAACTATATAGCAGGATATAGATCGGTTACGAATATGGGCAGGATAATGGCAATTGGAGTTTAATCCAAGCAAGTGTGAACTACACCTTGGAAGACAAATGTAAGGGAGAAGTATGCAGTTAATGGCTGGACCCTTAACTACATCGATGTACAGAACTCCCTGAAAGTGCAACACAAATAGTGGGAAAGAGGCATGTGGTATGCTTGCATTTACTGGTCAGGGCATCGAATATGAATCAGGAAGTAATTTTGCAGCTTGATAGGACTTTGGTTAGGCCACAAATGGAGTATTGCATGCAGTTCTGGTCTCCCCATTACAAGAAAAAATGTGCAGGCTTTGGAGAGGTTTTTACAGAATGCTGCCTGGATTAGAGGGTATTACCTAGTTGAACAAACTTAGATTGTTTACTCTAGAGCATCAGAGATTGAGAGGAGACCTGATAGAAGTGGCTTTTAGATATGCACGGAATGAAGGAATATGAAACATGTAGAAGCAATTAGTTTAATTTGGCATCATTTTAATTGCAGATATTTTGGACTGAAGGTCCCGTCCCTATGCTGTAGTGCTCATTTTCTTTGTTAGAGTAAAATAAAACTACAGTAGAAAAGATCAAAAGGTGATAAATCACCAGCTCATGACCTTTAAGACCTGATATGTTCAAGGTAGCATCTTTGGAGATGTTGATGGAATGGTTGTTATTTTCCAAAATTCCATGGATTGGAGAATGGTTCCTACAGATCGGAAAACATCTAGTGTAATCCCAATATTTGAGAAAGGAGGGGGAGAGATATCAGGAAACTACTGGCCAGTCCCTGCCTCAACTATCTCCTCCGGCAGCTAGTTCCTTACACCCACCACCCTTTGCGTGAAAAAGTCACCACTCAGATTCCTACAGAATCTTTCCCTCTTCACTTTAAACCTATGCCGTCTGGTTCTCAATTCCCCTCAGTTCAGTTTTAATTTTGTTTATTGTCATGTGTGCCAAGGTACAGTGAAAAGCTTTTGTTACCTGCTAACCAGTCAACAGAAAGACAACGCACAATTACAATGTATCCATTTACAGTGTATAGATACACGATAAGGGAAGGTTTAGTGAAAGGTAAAGCCAATAAAGTCTGATCAAGGATAGTTCGAGGGTCATCAAAGAGGTAGATAGTAGTTCAGCACTGCTCTCTTGTTGTGGTAGGATGATTCAGTTGTCTGATAACAGCTGGGAAGAAACTGTCACCTTATCTGGTGGTGTGCGTTTTTACACTTCTTTACTTTTGCCTGATGGGAGAAGGGAGTGGCCAGGGTGCGACCCATCCATGTTGCTGTGGTATAAATTGAGTCAATAGAAGGAAGGTTTGTTTGTGACACGGAAATCGCTATCAAAACAGGGGGGGGGGGAGCACAATTTGGGGGAGCAATTTCTTGGTGGCACACACACGCACGTGAGGCTTCGGCCGAGGGCCCGGTGAACGGTAACAACGGGAGCTGACTTGGTTGGCGACCGACTCCGAACTCCATTAACAGCAGCTTAGTCCGCCCCAAATCGTGGGGCTTGAATTGGCCCGTTTGCAGGGCCTTTCATCGCCCGGCGCCGGTTAAAATAGGCTGTCGTGAGCTTCAACATAGGGAGCTTCATTCGCCTCGATGTAGCAGTTTGACTGCCTGACCGCGGGGCGATGGAAGATTCTGCGGCCGATTTAAGCTATGCTGGGCGATGAAAGGCCCCGCAAACGGGCAGATTCAGCCCTTAGAAAGCTTCTGATACTCGCTTGAATCTTTAAAAAGCTACAATGTGATAAATAGTACTTAAACAAGTGAAACTGAAGGAAAATAAAGGCAAACAGAAGAACCAACCTTGGAAGGGGAAGAGAGAGAAGGAAAAACATGCTAAATAACGTGAGTGACAGTGAATGAGGAACTTACCTGCAAGTCAGCCAGGAAACCCGTTCGATCAGAGCCCTTAATGACCTGACCCTTTTAAATCCGATACCTGTTTATCTTTCCCATCCACCAATACATTCAATTTGTTCAAATGGTAATTGTACCCGCATCAGACAGCTTTAAGAAATTCTCCGTGAATACTTTCAGTAATACCTGAAGGTCAAAACACAACTGGTGACACATCGTGTTAATACAATGTTAATAGAGACATTTAACAAGCTCTTAACAGTGACACCACCACTGTCTCGCGGAAAGTGTAGATTTTAATTCAATTCAATTCAACTTTAATGTCATTGCACAAGTATAGGTACAACAAAATGCAGTTTAGCTGTTCAGTTTAAATTCAGTTCGTAGTGATAGCAATATAGAAAAATACAGAATACAGGCAATGTGGAGGAAGAGACTGGAGAAATCTATCGGCGGGACTCCGAGTTCAGCAGTGTGATAGTGTTATTGTAGAAGCTGTTCCTCATCCTACTAGTGCGGAACCTGAGGCTCCTGTACCGCCTCCCTGATGGTAGGAGGGCAAACAGTCCATGGTTAGGGTGTGAGGGGTCCTTGATGATCATCCCGGCCCGTTTCAGACACCGTTTTCGGTGGAGGGCATCCATGGCAGGGAGCGGGGCACTGATGATGTACTGGGCGGTTTTCACCACCCGTTGTAGTGCCTTCCTATCTGCTACAGTGCAACTGCTGTACCATACCGTAAAGCAGGCGGTCAGGATGCTTTCGATGGTACAGCGGTAAAAGTTGGTCAGGATCTGGGGGGACAGGTGGGCTCTTTTGAGCCTCCTCAAAAAGTAAAGGCACTGCTGCGCCTTTTTGATCAGCTTTGAGGTGTTGAGGGACCAGGACAGATCCTCCGAGATGTGTACCCCGAGGAATTTGTAGTTGGAGACCCGCTCCACCTCAGTCCCGTTTATATGGATGGGGGTGTGTCTGCCCCCTCTGTTCTTCCTAAAGTCAACAATGATTTCCTTCGTCTTCTGGGAGTTGAGTACGAGGTTATTGTTGGCACACCAGCTAGTCAGGTGCTGGACCTCCTCCCTGTAGGCTGACTCGTCGTTGTCGCTGATCAGTCCTACCACCGTGGTGTCGTTGGAGCCATACTTACGGATGCAGTCATGGGTGAAGAGGGAGTAGAGGAGAGGGCTGAGCACACAGCCCTGTGGCACGCCGGTGTTCAGTGTTATAGTGGAGGGGGTGAGGTTGTTGACCCTAACATACTGTGGTCTGTTAGTGAGGAAATCCAGTGTCCAATTGCAGAGGGAGGTGGAGATGCCAAGACCGCTGAGTTTGGTGATCAAGCTAGCGGGTATGACAGTGTTAAAGGCGGAGCTGAAGTCAATAAACAGCAGCCTGATGTAGGTGTTGTTGCTGTTCAGGTGGGTCAGGGCAGAGTGTAGGGCCGCCGATATGGCGTCCTCTGTAGACCTGTTTGTCCGGTAGGCAAATTGATGGGGGTCCAGTGTGGGGGGGAGGCTGGCTTTGAGGTGAGCCAAGATCAGCCGCTCAAAGCACTTGGCGATGACAGGGGTGAGTGCCACTGGCCGGTAGTTGTTGAGACTCCCTGTCGCTGATTGTTTGGGCACTGGCACAATGGTAGATGTCTTGAGGCCAGTAACAGATTGAAAAAGTCAGTGAGGACCAGGGATAGTTGTCCAACACATGCCCTGAGCACCCGCCCGGGGATACCATCGGGGCCGGCAGCTTTGTGCTCATTCACCTTGCTCAGTGCGTCTTGTACAGCAGAGGTGGAGAGACTGAGGGGTTGTTCATTCGGGGGTGGAGCAACTTTGATGGCTGGAGTTTTGTTGTCCCGGTCAAAGCGAGCATAGAAACAGTTTAGCTCGTCAGGAAGGGAGGCGTTGTCTGGGGGGGGGGTGTTGACTTTATGGTAGTCGGCAATGGATTTGATTCCTTGCCACATTCGCCTGGGGTCAGAGTTGTTTCGGAAATGCTCCTCAATCCGCTGTTTGTGATTGAGTTTAGCATTCCTAATTCCCTTTTTCAGATTGGCCCTGGATGAGCTGTATCCCTCAGCGTCGCCAGATTTAAAAGCGGCGTCTCGAGCCTTCAGCAGGAGTCTGACCTCCCTGCTCATCCATGGCTTCTGGTTAGGGAAGGTCTTTATCTCTTTATGGGTAGTGATGTTGTCAGTGCAGAATTTTATATAGTCCAGAACGGTTGAGGTGTATGAGTTTATGTCCACATGGGTGTTAAAGGTGGCCTGGGTGGTCTGTATGCTGAAACTGTTCCTGTAAAACAGAGACAGCCCCCTCAGGCCAGACCTTCACTGTCCTCACGGTATGTTTCACACGTCTGATCAGAGGTGTGTATTTGGGGAGCAGGAACAGAGAGAGGTGATCAGACTGTCCCAGGTGGGGGAGGGGGAGGGCTTTGTATGCTTCAGTAATATTAGTGTATACTAGGTCCAGAATATTGTTACCGCTGGTTGGGCAGGAGACATGTTGGTGGAATCTGGGGAGCACAGCTTTGAGGTTGGAGTGGTTAAAATCACCAGCAACAATAAAAGCCCCCTCTGGGTGGGCAGTTAGTTGTTTGCTGATAGCAGCTTGCAGCTCTTCCATTGCAAGCCTGGCATTAGCGTCCGGGGGTACATAGACTGCAGTGATGACAGTCGATGTAAATTCCCTGGGCAGATAGAAGGGCCTGCACTTTAACATCAGGTATTCCAGGTCAGCACAGCAGTGGCTACCAATCCTGACAGTGTCTGTGCACCATGGGTTGTTCACATAGATGCACAGTCCGCCGCCCTTGGTCTTACCGGAGGCCCCCGCTGATCTGTCGGCCCTGAAGACAGTGCGCCCCTCTAGCTCGATGGCGTTGTCCGGAATGCTGGTGCGGGTCTGATCTCAGCCCAGCTAATCAATTTTTTTTCACCAAATTTCAAAATCGGGATTACAAAACATGGGGGGATTGTCCCCCTCCTCTCAAAACATGGGAGGGAGAGCCCCCTTAACTCCCCCCCCCTCCCCCCTCCCCGGGATTTCCGCCCAAGGTTTGTGTGGTGGTCTGGGTTGTGTCCACAATTCACTGCAATTTCTTGCGGTCTTGGAGCTGTTCCCAAATCCCAGCCCTCAGAATACTCTCCAGTAACTTTCATGCTTTGGTTTAGTTTATTGTTGTCCAAGGTTGTACTGATTTTCAGTGAAGATTGTCCTGTGTTTTCTCTAGGAAAATGAGACCATACACGAGTACATCAGGATGCAAGAGAGGAAATAATGGAGTGCAGAATATAGTTACAAGTACAGAGGAGGTCTAGGTAAAACAAAATGGAGGGGCTGCAATGGGGTAGATTGGGAGATCAAAAAATCATCCTTAGCATATGAGTGTCACGAGTCTTATAACCGTGGGGAAGACGCTATTCTTGAACCATGTGTTTGGTGCTTCCAAGCTATTGCATCTCCTGCCTGACAGAATAGAGAAGAGGAAATAACAGGGTGTGAGTGGTCCTTGATTATTTTGGCTGCTTTCCGAGGCAGGGCAAGGTGCAGATGGAGTCTTTGGTGAGTGTGGGGAGGCTGATTTTGCTGATGGACCGTAGTGGGTTCACATTCTGCAATTTCTTGTAGTCTTCCGCAAAGCAGTTCTCAAACCAAGCTGTGGTGCATCCAGATAGGATGCTTTCTATAGTGCATCTATAGAAATTGGTCATTGGAGATGCGCTGAATTTCGTTAGCCTTCTGTGGAAGTAGAGGCATTACTGTGTTTTCTTGGCAAATGTAGTTGGACCAGTATAAAGTATTTATGATGGTTAATCCTAGAAACTTGAAACTCTTAATCATCTCCACTTCAGCACCATCATACAGGCTTGGGTGTGCATCCCATCACAATTCCTGAAGTCGATAGCCAGCGCCTTCATTTTGCTGACATTGAAGTAGAGGTTGTTGTCTTGAGGCATATTATTAAGCTCTCTGTCCCCTTCCTATACTCCAATTCATCATAGTTTGACATCTAGCCCACAATGTAAACTTGTAAATGGAGTTGTAAATTTGGCCATGGTTGTGCATATATAGGGAGTACAGTAAGGGGCTGAGAACACAACCTTGCGGGGTACCTGTGTTGAAAATTATTGTGGGGGATGTGTTGTAACCTAACTTTACTGATTGGAGTCTACAGGTCAGGAATTCAAAGATCCAGTGGCAGAGAGGGTCCAGGAGTTTGGAGATGATTTTGGTTGGAGTTATGGCGTTGAAGGTGGAGCCATCAGCAATAAATAGGATTCTGACACAGGTGCCCTTGTTTTCCAGATATGAGTAAAGGGCCAGGGAGATGGTGTCTGCCGGTGACCTTTGGCAACGGTAGGCCGTCTGCGAGGCTGGAGCTGATGCGAGTCATGACCAGCCTCTCGAAGAACTTGTTGAGGGTGGATGTTATAACCACTAGATGGTAGTTGGTAGGCATATTATCTAATTTTTCCTTAGTGCCAGGATGAAAGTGGCCTTTTTAAAACAGATGGAAATTTCAGATTGGATTGGGGAGTTTAAGATGCCCGTAATACTCCCACCAGCTGCCCTGCCTGACTTCTGAGGACATGAACGGAAACTCAATCTGTCTCAGTTACTTTCTGTCTGTGGCGGAGGACTGTAGGTACATGTGCATCCGGGTGAGTAACTGCATTCTACTAATTTTCTACTCATAGCGTTCCTTGAGCTTGTTGGGGAGGGTTGCATTATAGACAATAGACAATAGGTGCGGGAGTAGGCCATTCGGCCCTTCGAACCAGCACTGTCATTCAATGTGATCATGGCTGATCATCCCCAATCAGTACCCCGTTCCTGCCTTCTCCACATATCCCCTGACTCCGCTATTTTTAAGAGCCCTATCTAGCTCTCTCTTGAAAGCATCCAGAGAAACTGCCTCCACTGCCCTCTGAGGCAGAGAATTTCCTCGTCTCCGTTCTAAAAGAAAAATGTTTTCCTTGTCACCGTTCTGAAGTAAAAGTGTTTCCTTGTCTCCGTTTTAAGAAAAAGTGTTTCTTCGTCTCTGTTAAAAAAAAGTGTTTCCTCTTCTCCTTTCTAAGAAAAACTGTTTCTTCGTCTCCGTTCTAAAAAAAATTGCTGCCGAGAATGCTGCTCATTATAGCACGCAGGTTCCACCACAATCAATGGGGTTCTGTGTGGTTAGTTTGGGACTCCATCATGGTTTGGTATTGTCTCTGGAGATCCCTAATGGCCTTGCCAAGGTTGTACCTAGATTTCCCATATAATTTAGAGTCACCCGATTTTAAAACCACAGATTTGGTCTTCACTGGGGAGTGGATTTCACAGTTCATCCAAGGTCTACATTTGGGGAAACTCGGATTAACTTTGACTTGCAGTCTTCAGCTCAGTTACCTTCATCCTATTCATCAAGGACATTTCATGGCACCTTTGGGCCAACTTGTCTCTGTTTCAGTTCTTCCCTTTTTTTTCTTTATAATCCTTCAAGGGTCTGTCCAATTTCAGCTTCCTTAACTTTACCTATGCTCCTTTTTCTTTTTGACTAAATGTACAGCATCTCTCATTATCAAGTTCCCTCACATTGTCATCCTTATCTTTCTTCCTCACATGAATATGCTAGGTTGGAATTCTAACCAGCTGGCCTATACACAACTAACACGTATCCAATTTGGACTTACTCAATAACAGCTGGTCCTAATCTTCACTTACCAGGTGTTACCTAATGCTGTTGTCATTTGCCTTCCTCCAATTTAGCACCTTTCACCCGAGATCCAGATTTATCCATGCTCTTAAACTTTAAGGAGTTATCATCACTGTCCCCAAAAATGCTCTCCCGCTGTAACTCAGCTCACCTGGGCAGGCTTGTTTCCCATGGCTCCTCCTCTGGTTGGACTATCTATATACTGCTTCAGGAAACCCTCGTGGATGCACCTAACAAATACAGTCCCATCTTAGTCTCAAGCAGTAAGGAGATCCCAGTCAATATTGAGGAACGTAAAGGCACTCACTGCAACATTGTTGTTTTTACATCTTTCCATTATCTCTCTATATATTTGTTCCTCCATCTCCCACAGGCTATTGGGAAGCGCATGGTATAACCTCGTCAGAGTATTACACCTTCCTTATTTAGCCTTGCAACTTGTACCATGTAGTTCAGTTCAACCTGTGGGACATGCTCATCCTCCATGGAAAGCCTGCTTTGCGGACCAGAGATCTTTATGAACCAACGGCTGGAAAGACGATGCAGCAACAAAGTGTGGAGTGCGAAGGGCTAGTCAGAGCACTAAAGACGACATGGCCATCCACTGCAGCCAAGAAATCTCTATCTGTGATGATTTTTCATACCACTGGACTCTGACTTCTGCGGCCGAGAGAGTGGGGTTGTTACAGTGCAACAGCTTCTCCACCTCAAACTCATTCATGCACAGGTTTTTGTGTAGCCCTCTTCTCTACACAAAGTCCTGCGGTGATGGGCTGGGAGCAAAGCGACAGGCAGGGGTTACTACTGGAAGTTGCAGTTCCGAACCTGCACGGAGGCGGCCTATGGACCAGTGGTCGCTCTTCTGTGTATCAGGGCAGCAAGGAAGTTAGGCAGCATCCCAGGCGACTGGGCAGCCCTCCTCAGGACAACATTGCTCACCCTAGTAAGGGAGGGGACTCGAAAAGGTGTCTGCTACATTGCCTGCCCTAACAACGAACTGGCCAGCAAGCCACAGCTGGCAGTTTAACGGACTCGTGAGCCATGTCAGAACTCACCAGAATTGAGACTGCACAACCCCGCATCGTCCTTATCGATGGGCCAACACCATTTCTCAGCTTGACCCTTATTGCCTCACTGGATGAGCACTAATCCAGGCTTTAAATTAATCTGGCTTACTCATAATGCACCCTGCAGACTTCATCTTTTATCTTGGTTGTTAGTTCCAATGTGGACCGCCTCCTCTGCAGCTGATCTCTGACATCCTTTATCCTGGCCCCAGCAAGGCCACACACCATTCTCGATTTACCCCTGCTGTCAGACGTTCCTGCCATCCCTCTCCCTATCCACGTTCCTATTGGACTCTTGCTCCTCCTCTCTTGTTTACTGGGGGCCATCCACTGATCTTGGTTCCGGCTTGATTGTTGATGACAAGATTTAAAAGACTAGGCTTCTATTCACTGGAGTTTTGAAGAATGAGGGGATATCTTATAGAAACATAAAATTATAAAAGGACTGGACAATAGATGCAGGAGAAATGTTCCCAATGTTGGACGAGTCCAGAACCAGGGGCCACAGTCTTAGAATAAAGGGGAAGCCATTTAAGACTGAGGCGAGAAAAAAACTTTCACCCAGAGAGTTGTGAATTTGTGGAATTCCCTGCCACAGAGGGCAGTGGAGGCCAAGTCACTGGGATTTAAGAGAGAGTTAGATAGAGCTCTAGGGGCTAGTGGAATCAAGGGATTTGGGGAGAAGGCAGGCGCGGGTTATTGATTGGGGACAATCAGCCATGATCACAATGAATAGCGGTGCTGGCTCGAAGGGCCGAATAGCCTCCTCTTGCAACTATTTTCTATGTTTTTATGTATTCATCCCACCATTTTCCAACACAGAAACAGTTTTGAAGTAATATAGGTTCCGAAGCTCCTCTAACTATTTACCCACCTCCCTTACTCAGCCTGCGGGTTACCCATTCCTCCTGACTGTCCTTAGACTGCAGGGTGATCCCCTCTATAAATGCACACGGTGATCCTTCAACTCGATCTCATGCAGATGTAGTCAATCATACCACAAGAGCTGAGCAGAAACTAAGCCAACCCAGTAGTCAAGCAGACATTGGTGTGGTAAACAAAGTGGGAGAAACACAAGGTTAACTTGCATCAATTTTAATGCAAGGAGTCTGACAGATGAACCTAGAGCATGATGAGCACGTGGGAATATTATAGTTGTCGTAGCAGAGATATGGCTGAATGAAGGATGGGTCTCGTAACAACATCCCAGGATTAGAATCTTCGGGTGTGACCGGAGGAATGTAAAGGGAGATGGGTTTGCTGTATTGATTAAGATTTCATAAATAGGATATCTTAGAAGACTTTTGAGCCAGTATAGAATGAAAAGTAGGCAATCGTTTTGCTGGCGTTATATTGCGGACCTTCCAATGGTCAGCATATGAATTCAGTGAGGGGTGCAGTGAAATCCGAGAACATGTCATCGTTACAAAGGTTTTAGATGTCTTAGTGTGTTTCTTCGTCTTCTTGCGTATGGCGTGCACAGCCTAAAGTGGTAGGACAACTTGTTCTATTTTATCTTATTTGATTGTGCACGCCAGGTTGATTGCATTCGTCGGAACAGGTGAAGGTTGCAATCTCCCACCCCTGTTAGTGTGCTTAAAAAGTGTATACATCCTTAGGCTCCTATAGGAGGTGACAGAGGAGATTGCTGGGACCCTGACAGACATTTTAAAATCTTCCCTGGCCATGGCGATTCAAGTGCTTGTGTGAACCTGATGTACAAAGTTATCAGGGACATAGGGAAGTTATATACAGAAGACATTTCCCCATTACAGAGGTGTCTAAAATCGGAGAACAAGGTTTTGTGGTGTTCTGAGAAAGAACATTTCATGCAGATGGTTTGTTACAATCTGGTACCGGCTGACTGGTGGTGAACACCACTTTTAAGAAGTTTTTCGACAAACATTTGATTTGCTAATGCAGATCAGGCTAGAAGTGCTGGTAAGTAGGATGTGTTGATATGGTCATGGTGGACGAAAGAGCCGGTTTCCAATCAGTGTGGAGATTTGACTACGCACAGCAGGGGCGAGAGTGGGGAAAGCAGAGGTTAGGGGGAGGCTGGGCAGAAAGGGAGGGGGAAGGAGATGGAGTACAAAGGATTGAGGGAACGAAAGGAGAGAGGAAGATAGGGGAGAAGAGGTGGGTAAGGTGGTGGAGAGGAGAGAAGAGGGGAGCAGAGGTGAGGAGGGCAGAGGAAAAGAAGGTGAAGGAGGGGAGGAGGAGCATGCGTGGGGACAGGGCAGAAGGAGGAATTTAGAGGCAGGGAAAGTCAGGCAATGGGGGTGGAATTTGAGGAGGGAGCAAAGAGGGACGGCTGCAAGTGGGGAAAAAGGATGGTCAATAAGAAGGCGGGTAACTAGGTGGTGATGTAGCAGTCGCCAGTACTGCTGCCCCACAGCTCCAATGATCTAGGCTCAATCTGCATGGAGTTTGCAGTCTCTGCGTGTCACGATGCCGTTTACTTCATGTACACCAGTTTCCTCCCACACGGCAGTGATATACAAGGTGGTTAATTGGCTGCTGTCAGTGGGAGGCAAAAGAATCACTTGCTGATTTGGTATAAGAAATGCTGAAACAATCGGATTGCTTGAGTGAAATTCAACAATTAATTAGTGAAATGGTTAATCTCTGATGGGATGGAGCTTGTTCTCGGGACAGGGAGAATAAAAGCAAGACATTACTAATGCAAAGAAAAGTGGACCTTTAATGTGTATAATGTTACACGTCCCAAGGTTAATCGTGGATGTTCAGCAAACATGGCCAAGGAACAACCTGTACACCTTGCAATGAGTGCCTGGCTTGGATACTAGCACTTTCTGCATGTACTGTGATAACAGAGTGTAAGACATTCCAAATATATGCAATAAAATACATGATTTTTTCTACGAAACATGGCGTGCCTGGCACACACTACTACTGATAAGTAAATAACATAAATAATGCCCATAGCTTTGAATACTGAGCAGAGCTGCAGAATTAAACATTTAGTTATACAGGATCTGAATCGAAGTACAAGTAACTGAAGGTTAAAAAGCTGCAGATGCTGAAAATCTGAAGTAGTCACGTTAAATGCTGGAAGCACTCAGCTGGTAAGGTGGTAGCTGTGGAGAGAGAAACAGAGTTAACATTTTCATGTCAGAGACCTTCTTCTGACCTGAAATGTTAATTCTGGTCCTCTTCCCGCAGATGTTGTTTGACCTGCTTAATGCTTCCATATTTACTGTGTTTATTACTGATGTGTATCAATAATAACCATCGCTGAAGATAAAACTTTCAAAGAATGAAGAATGGATATGCTTGAGACTTCAATCTGCACATAGCGATATTTGTCACATAATACATTATGGATCACAAGATGTGTAGTGTAATAAGGGGAAGACAACATTGCATAGTGTAGGCACCTTGCAATGGGATAAGGCTATTTATTGTGTAAGAAAAATGTGCTTGACCAAAAGATTATTGTGCACTGCCTCAGAAAATAAACTAGAGTGAACTTTAACAGCAACTACTGGGGCCAGGAGGTATAACTAGAAGAAAAATGCAAGTCCGTAACAGAAGGCATAATATATTTTAACAGAAATTATGCATGCTAATTGAAAAGGCAATCTTTGTTACTTCAGAGATTAGACAGCAAGGAGTGCTATTAACAAAGATGAGTTTAATGTAAACTGGCCTTCAAAATACCTGAAGAAGGGTCTCGACACGAAACGTCGTCTATTCCTTCTCTCCATAGATGCTGCCTCACCCGCTGAGTTTCTCCAGCATTTTTGTCTACCTTCAAAATACCTTCAGTTGCTACCTGTCTTTCCATTTAGATTTTTAAACTTTTCTTTCGATCACAGTGAGTGCTGAGACATGTAAAGCAAAGTGTGTGTCAGAAAGTGAAGGTATAAAGGGGCTGTATTAATTTTCACTACAAATGAAGAGAAGATTTGGGGCACCCATTGGGACGGGCCACCAGTTACACACAGCACACAATGGTCATCTTGGGCAGCCTGGTGGAGTTCCCCAGGAACCAATAATCTCAGCTCTCCGTTGGAGGGCCACTGTGGCAGTGCACCCAATACTTCTAGAAACCTGGCAGAGGCTCTGAGCGCATCACAGGTTCATCCTGGAGACACCATTAGCTCATCGGGCAGTCTTGTCAAGCCCTAAAGAACATTTTGCCATTTACATAAGCCACAAATCCATCTGAATATTCCATCACTCATCTCAGGAAGTTTGCCAGAGATGTGTCAGGGGATTGCACCAGCTGTACAGACAGACAGGTTGAGAACCATCGGGATCTATCTCTAGTTGTACAGGGCAGTCTGGCAGTGATCCATCAGGATGGCCCATTAATTGGACTGGGGAATGTGGAAGAGAACCGTCAGGACATTCCATCAGTCATTTGGGACAGAGGGCCATTAGAAATCTGCATCATTTATACAGTCAGATAGAGGTTCATCAGAATCTTCAACCAGTTTCACAGCACAATCTGGTAGAGGTCCATCAGAATATTTTCCATCAGTTACACGTGGTTTATTTGTGTTATAATTAATATGCAAGGAGTAATAAAACCGATTAAAATATGCATTGGCAGTCAAAAAGAGATGGGACGCTTTCAGGCAAAGATCTTCACCAGAATGGAGATTGAGAAACTCAAACTTGCATTTACACCTTAGAGGTAATGATGGAAAATTGATGTGTTTTCTACATTTATATACATCCTAATCACTGCAACGCCCTGGTAACATTATCAAGGCAGCACTTCAACTGAGTGCAGCAGATGAGAGATAAAATACTTCAAGTTCTTGTGCTGCATTATTCCTGAATTCCTTGATACATTCCTGCCTTTTATGGACCTTGGTTACTGAAATGTTCCTGGTACAGGTAAGTCATGGATTAGATAAAAAATAAATCTTCCCCCACAGTTATCCATTAGAGCAATCTCAGCACAGGCACATCATACACTAAATACAGAATAATGCTGCTTCAACACAGCACCATTGAACAATCCCATGGCATCTACAGCATGGTTTATGTGCAGTGTCAATTTACTGCATGTTGTCTGTAATGCTCAGAGCTGACCTGAGAATAGCGGCATTGTAGCATGCACGTTTTAAAAAAAGTTAATTCCCTCTGCAACCATTATGTGCTAATTGATTTATGTCTTGGTAATGGTACGTTTGTAGTTTTGAGCTTTGCCTACAGAAATGGTTTCTGACAAGCTAATGCAATGGAACAGTTCAAATATCAAACTGCCATAAAGATTTACACTTTGATTTTAAATCCGGATTATATAATGTGCCTGATAGACTGCACAAGATGTGAAATTGATAGATTTGTGAGGGTGATGTTACAGATCAGATTGGCATGACTGTCTTATAATGATCTTAATCCCTAACAAAGTCATGTAGAATTCAAATATGCACTTTGACAGATTTGTAAGGGAAAGGAGCGGTTTATGATACGAATACTCAGTTTCCGTTAAGAAAATGAAAAACATCATTATAGGCAGAAATAAAAGTTATGGTCCTTGAACTGGTAAGGATCTAAGTAAGGATAGTTGTGAAGACACTGCTTTTTGACACAGCAGATCTCTCCACATTGCTCTGGGTTGGATTTAATCTCCATTCCACAAGGGGAAAGAGTAATCCTTCAGGCAGCTGATTCTTTGGGGAAGTCTTTCAATAAACAATGAAGCATGATTTTAGGATTCGACAGAGTCAATGGACTGCAGAGTACCGTCCTCAGAGTCAAGTACTAATACTAAACAGGTAAATTATTCACCTTGAAAACCTTTGCTCGGCTGATTTATCTTGGCAGTTTCAAGGCTAATGTTTGAGATTTACTGTGAGCTGAAGGCTTTACAATAGAAATGGCCATTGCTGCAGGACAACAGCTTGGATCTTACTGCTTAGAATGGACTAACACCTGTAAACAATCTGCCTTTACCGTTCCATGTAACTTAATCTTTCTTCTCAGCAGCTTATCTGGAACAGATAATACGTTTTCCATCTACTGGACGTTGTACATTCAACAGTATGGTCACTCTGCAAACACACGTCAGCAGAGTATGTTGGAACGCACAACCTAGAGATACCCCTCAGCAGCACAACACTTCACTAGATGAACCAGGGGAATATTATTTCTTTTCAAAGTGATGCTGTTTGAAGTTGTTGGAATGAGACGGTGTCTATCAGCATAGGGTTGTATAGTGAAGGGCAGTATCAACACTTCTGCCCAAAGCCAACAGTTGCTCTGCAAACAATGTCTCTGCTGGTCACAGTTGCAAGATTCATGTTTCAAAGTACTTGTATATTGCTGTCACATACTGCATCAAGCTCTGCCAGTCTGGCCGTTCGGTGCTCACCATCTCATTAATATCCTAGAACGGGAAACATAACAGAATTGTATTATAAGGATTGATAATTTTGCGCAAGAGTAAACAAATCTCACTTTTTCCACAGGATTTTTTTTTATTGTGGAATTTCACAGTCAGTGGAGTTTGTATTTTTTACTTATCTCTAACAAAAGAAAGGTGAGACAGTGTGATGCAAAATACACCAAAACCCTCACTTTACGGCCATCTGGGAGATGGAAATTGCCCTTAGTCAAAAATGTGAGAAATGGCATAAAATGGGCTCTTATTGGATTTATGTGGGGAAAATTACCAACACAAATTTCATTTCTTTTCAATGGGTTTCATTACCTAAGCGCTGATGGTGCACTTCGCATTACGGAAAATTGTGATAGGGCCGGTTTTCTAGAAACACAATGCTGCCTCCCGTAAGGCTGGTTTGCATGAATAAGATTAATTAACATTTCTATTAATGTTTACAGTAAAGGTTCCGCAGTCCAATTGCAGCACTTAGTTTATCTAATTTCACAAACCTGAGCAGTGAACAGTGTTACATTTTTAAATGGTACTGAGGAAGAGCTAGACAGTGCTGTCATTCACATGAAATCTCAAACCAAAGTCCCGTATGCTTCTCAACATGGACAACAATGATCAAGCATTATTTAAATGAATGGAAACAGTCTCTGGTTCCTTGTTGCTCAAACTGTCCATGCTGACAAGTGCTTACCTGACTTAGTCCCATAGCCCAGGTTTGGTTCATATAGTTTGAAATCTATTTTTTATCCATGAATTTTTTGTCCAAATGTCTTTTAAAAATAGTAATTGTGTCCACCTCTACTGCTTCGTCTGGCAGCTCGTCCCCTATACCCATTACCCTCTGTGAAGAATCTGTTCCTCAGTTACTCTTTAAAACTTTCACCGCTCACATACATGTGTTGCCGTCCAGTTGTAGACTCCTCGAGCCCAACTCTGATTTTGTGAAGAAAAGTAATTGAGTAGGACTGGGCTCTACAAGCTAGTGCTGCTGTTTGCAATAGCTGGAATCACGAGCTGAATTAATCTGACCACACCCCAAATGTTTTAGATTACATTCTGGCAGTTGGGTTGGGATGGATTTGAAATCTGGCTCCAGATATGAAAGCTTAGTGTTTAAGAAGGAACTGCAGATACTGGAAAATCGAAGGTAGACAAAAGTGCTGGAAAAACTCAGCGGGTGCAGCAGCATCTATGGAGTGAAGGAAATAGGCAACGTTTCGAAACTTTGCCTATTTCCTTCGCTCCATCGATGCTGCTGAACCCGCTGAGTTTTTCCAGCACTTTTATTTACCTATGAAAGCTTAGTGGACAGGTTCATGGTCAACACAGATTCAATATTTCCTATTAAATGTCCAAATAGTTACCAAGATTGAAACTTAGTGGCATACACCCGGGCAGTGCACTGATAGAACCAGATTGCATTGATGCTGTCCAACATCTCAGACCGTGGAATAGAGTGCCAAATGTATCTGAAGTCTTGCACATGCTGCTTCTCAGAACATGACATGATAAATTGACTACAGTTAGTGTTATTTCTTGCTTCAATTTTCCGACTGTGACTAAAGTGTCAGACTATTTGACAATGTGACGACTGTTCCTAGTCTTAGACAGCTTAGACTGTCAACTCAGGTGTGCCAACTGTTTCGCAACTCCCAGAATGTTACACAGCATACCATCAATACCTTAAGCTTCAGAACCTGGCATGATTTGGTGTTTGCATCTAAGCCTCAAGCTATGCATGGTGCATTCACTGAAGTTAAAATGATACTAAAGACCCAGGAAGTAGTTGAGGTAGGGACTATATCACTATTTAAAATACATCTGGACAGACGCATGGTTAGGAATGGTTTCGAGGGATATAGGCCAAGTGTGGCAGGTGAGACTATTGTAGATGGGGCATCTTGGTTGGCAAGGGCACTTGGACCAAAGCGCCTGGTTCCGTTCTCAATGAGTCCATGATTCTTGAGGTTGTTTCATGGTGTGCTCACAGTGTAAATAATCAAGTCAAACTATGGGCTGTTGATGGAGCGAAATATTTAGAAAGAGGTACAAAGCAGTGTACAAACTCTGATTGTACATGATGTGCCACCCTGTACTTCAGGTCTCACACGGGGTAAGATCATAATATCTCAGGCCAGATATGCCTTGCTGACTAAATCTCAAATCTGAGACCACAGTGCTGTTTGTTGGCCTACACAAAAATCCATTAAAAAAAAAATTATAGAGTTTTCCTTTGGTTTATTTCAGTATGATATTAAATACAAACCATGGTGTTTTAGTAGAATAAACATTCAATGAACATCTGAGGCTGCACAACGGCCACACAACAGTCTGGCTAATACTGTCAGCCCTGCACACCGGTAGATAAAAGCTGAGCACAGTAATGCATGATCAAATTAACATTCACACTAGAGCTACAAATCTAGACATAAATAAAAAGCAAAACAAATTGTTTTACCACCCCCTGGGAGCATAACACCACATTACAAGGAGAATACAAGGAGAATAAAAAGAATGAAGTGCCTTAGATAATGTGTTTAACTGCTGACTATTAATTTGTGTTTCATTGAAAAGCTCACCAGAGTAGACTTGATGCCAACACTTTCAGCTGCCTGGAAGGCAAGAGAAAAATTTCTACGCTGTAAAACAGAAATACAAACAATCAAGTCTGCAGTCACAAACCATCCAGTGGACAATTACATTTCTTAATCGTAAACTTTTTGTTGCATCACCGCATGGGGAGTTGTGTTGTTAATATAGAATGATCCAGAACAGAACTGTTACGACACAAAAGACCCTGCAGGCTATCACGTCAACCATATACAATGTTTCCCCCTGTTCTTTTCTCTAATTTCCCTCAAGGGCATTTTTCGTTCCGAAACCCCGATTGATTCCATTGTTACCAAATACATTTCTTCACAAATCTAAATTTTAACTATTATAGTCTGCATCCCAATCTTCTTCTGTGAGGAACAGTTTATCTTAAATTACTCCAATTATATCTGTTGTAATCTTATACACCTCAATCTAATCTCATCTGAACCATTTATTCTCGAAAAGGAAGTAGTCCACTGTCTCCAACCCAACTTTGGAGCTGCCATCTCATGTTTGGGATCTATTGAACAAATCCTTCTTGTTGCCTAGTCTGGGCTTTTTACTTCCTTATTTGAGTGTAATGAACAGAATTAGATGAAGACTATGATGTTGTGGCCATTGTGGAAACGTGGCTGTGAGTGGGACATGACTGGCAGCTCAATGTTCCGGTTTTGTTGTTACAGTTCCTCGTATCTACAATTGTGTAGACTGTTCAGCATACTTCAGTCTGTGCAACGTTAGCACAATGAGACATCTGGCAGGGCTAGAGATTTGGAATATTGGAAGAATTATCCCAGGCCCCTTTTATGCACTTAATAGGAATCAGCTGAGATTTCGATCAGCTCTCCATTACACTATGTAATTAAGGCCAAATGAGATACGTACCAAAATATGTTCAAATAAAAACATGTACATTTGCAAATTGTGAAGAGCATTCAGTGTCCACAGTATTACAAAAACAATATTTTCAATTGATATTACCATCAAGTTGTTTTTACCTTGTCCTGACTGTTCAGCTCCTGATATGGGATGTGTGCTGGAAGATAAGTGTGAAGCATGGCACAGAATGCAAGCCCATCATTCCAACTACTGCTGAAATTTGTGATGTCAATGTTCTAGGGTAAGAAAGAAGCAGAATACTTTGAATAATCCAATGCTGTTGGTTAACATTTCACTGAACTGCCATTTGTTAAAATACAGTCTAAAGTACTGGGTAGGAGGAAAGGCATTCCACCATCTTGTGCTTATTCATGCTGTTTATTTGATCTTATGTGAATCTTTTGGTCACTCCAAAATCCACTCTTATGGACACCTACCCACGACGATGAACACTGAATCTCTCCTCCACTCAACAATCTAGACCAATCTATGTTACCCAGTTACACAAGAGAAGGTGCTAGTGGGCCTTTGTTAACTCCTGAAGAAACACCCTCTGTGCTGTTAGTTGAGGGTTCGCAGATTTCACTCCAGCACTACACTGATACCGTGGCCAGTTGCTGACATA
Organism: Raja brachyura; assembly: GCA_963514005.1. The sequence goes on from OY740808.1 coordinate 16,691,051, forward strand.
CACTGCAGCCACTGGACTGGCACAGTGGCACCACAGTACAGTTGCTGCCTTACAGCGCCAGACACCTAGATTCAATCCTGACCAAGGGTGCTGTCTGTACGGAGTTCATGCTTTCTCTCTGTGAGTGCGTGGGTTTTCTCAGGGTGCTCCGGTTTCCTCCCACATTTCAGATATTCAGGTTTGTAGGTTAATTGGCTTCTGTGAATTGTCCCTAGTGTGTAGAATGCAAAACTGGGATAACTAGTGCATGGATGACTTCTGTTTGCTGCAGACTTGGTGGACCCAAGACCCTGTTTCCATGCTGCATCTCTGCACTAAACTAAACACGGTCTGAAGTGAGTAGCGGAGAGAATGTTTAACAAATGGATGAATATTTAATATTTTGAACATGAGGGCATGGGACTGCTCTTAGCTGCTTCCATTCTAATGCACCAACTGCATCAACATTTCCTGCAAATATTTCCCCATCCACCAAATACTTACTCTCCTCTTCAACCAACATGACTGAGTTCCACCGTTTTATACACTTTAGATAAAAGTCAGACCCAAGAAACCACATAAAATATGTTACAGAAGGCCATTCAGCCCATTACATCCACACTGGTCAATAAATAGTTTCACAGTAATTCCACGTTCACACGCTGGGACACTGGCCCTGCAGATGATGATGCTTCCAGCAGACTCTCAGACAGTGAACTTCATGCCTTTCAACCCCTGACGAATAACAATTTTGTCCATCTTCCCTTTATTTATTTTAATGCTCTATATTCTATACCTCTCATTTCCTTTTCCCTTAACTTTCAGTCTGAAGAAGGGTCTCAACCCGATACATCGCCCATTTCTATCCAGAGATGCTGCCTGTCCCACTGAGTTACTCCAGCATTTTGAGTCTATCTTCGATGTAAACCAGCACCTGCAGTTCCTTCCTACACTTACTTAATTCTCTGCCTGTCGGTTTTTGGCTAAAGAAAATAGGTCCCTTTTGATTTATATAGCCCCCTCGTGATTCTATACAGATTCATGGGGACTGAAATCTGGTTGTTGCGAAGTGCTGGAAGATGCAAGAGAGCATCAGTCTCATTGCTTGGCATGGGACTGATTGTGTTTCTCAAGCCTTTGACGGCTAACATGTTTTACCTGTTTTTCAGGTTGTTGATAAAAAAACCAGTAAAGGCTGGAAACACACAGTAGATCAGGGAGAATTTGCGAAAAAGAGCGCTAACACAACAGAGACTCCTCATCAGAACTGTTGAAGAGGAAAAACAAGATAGTTTAAAATTGCAGAGAAAGTGAGAAAGGAATTCAAAGGACAAAAGAAATATCTTCGATAGAGCGAAGCCAAAATTCTTGTTTTAGTTTGAGATACAGTGCAGAAACAGGCCCTTCGGCCCACCAAGTCAAGCCCTGATCCCCGTACACTAACACCATCCTACACACGTCAGGGACAATTTACAATTTCACCAAGCCAATTAACTTACAAACCTGTGCCACTTTGGAGTGTTGGTGGAAACCAGAGCTCCCAGAGAAAACCCATTCAGGCCACAGGGTGAACGTACAAACTCCGTACAAACAGCACCCTTAGTCAGGATTGAACTAGGGTCTCTGCCGCTGTAAGGCAGCAACTCTACCGCCGTGCCACCGCAAGGTTAAAGTGACCGCTGGAGACGAAAGAGCAGACCAGGGAGTTAATAAGGGAACCTTCCCTTTGAAATGGTGAAAAAGGAGGGGAGAGGAACATGTGCTTGATGGTGGCATTTTGTTGGGAGTTCATTGCAACAAAGCTGCAGTTGCTACGTGCCCCCGAGAGGCCATTACCCCCAATTGTATCCAAAATGGTTCACTTGTTTGAGAGGAAGACAGCCACAGGAGTACCCTGCACTACCTGCCTGTTGCTCCCTGCACTAATCCATCTATCTGGATGAATATTTGATGTGGCCACTTTCCTGACACTACTGTTTATAACTCTCTCTACCTCCTGTATGCTCCTCAGTGCCTCCAATCACTGCTCCCAACAATTCATGTGGTCTTAGAAGAGCTGCAGCTGGACACACTTCCTGCACACATAGTCGTCAGGGGCACATGATTGTTCCGATTTCCCACATTTGATCGGTGCCTGGGACTGCAACTGTTTACATTATAAAGGCGAGAAAAGGAAGTTTCAGCCAAATCTCTAGGCAACACAAAAATAGGTAGGAAAGTGAGCAATGAGGAGGAAAGCAGTTCGTATTGGTAGGTTTGGTGACTGGGCATGAATTTGACTAATGGAATAAGACATGGGAAAATATGATGTTGTTTATGTTGTAAGGAACAACATAATAATTATTTAAATTAGAGTCAAAGAACCATAGTCATATACCATGGAAATAAGCCCTTTGGCCAACCGTCCATGCCGACCAACATGTCGCATCTAAGCTGGTCCTATTTAACCGTGTTTGGCCCGCATCCCTCTAAACCTGTACTATCCATACATCTGTCAAAGTGTCTTTTAAATGCAGTTAGAGTACCTGCCTCAACTAACTCCTCATGGCAGCTCCCTCCATATATCCACCATTTATTGAGAGAAAAAGTTGCCCCTCAGGTTCCCATCTTGCCCTCTCAATTAAAATCCTTATGATAGCAGAGTGACCAAAATTGAACATAATTATTGTCCAACTGTAACATTGTATCTCAACACCTATACTCAGTACCTTGACTATTGAAGGCCAATGTACTAAAAGCCTTCTTCACTACCCTATCTACCAGTGATGGCACTTTCAGGGAACCATGTTCCTGTACTCTCAGATCTGTGCTCTACAACACCCCAGGGGCCTCCCCCCAGTCACTGCGAAAGTCCTGCCCAAAATGCAACACCTTGCACTTATCTGCATTGAACGTAATTAGTCATTTCTCAGCACACTTGCTTGCTCTGCTGATCAAGAATCTGCTGTCATTATCTTTACTGCAATATGACCTACTTTAGTGTCTACTGCAAATGTACTAAAATCGTGTCTTGTAATATTCTCATCCTAATCGTTGATAGGCCACAAATAGCAATGGGCCCCAACACCAATTACTGAGGCAAACCACTAGCCACAGTTCTGCAGTCAGAAGAACAACCTTCCACCATCACCCTCTACTTCCTTCCATGAAGCCAATTCTGTATCCAGTTGGCTACCTCTTCCTGGTTCCCATGCTATCCTGCAGAGTAGTCTACTATGCAGAGCACTGTCAAAGGCCTTGCCGAAGTCTATGTAGATAATGTCTACAGCCTTGCCTTCCTCAACCTTTTAGGTTACTTCTTCAAAAAACTAATCAAATTTGCAAGACATGATCTCCAAGAAACAAAATCATGCTAGCGATCCCTAATCAGGCACTGTCTATCCAAATGTATATATATCTTAGCATTCAGAATCCTCTCAGTAATTACCTGCCACAGATGTCAGGCTCAACTTTAATCATCCTCCAGTCATCTAACACCTCACCTGCATCTGACGATGATTTGTATGTCTCACAACGTTCTCAGATATATCTGATCAGGCCCAGGAGATTTCTCTACCTTCATATGCCTTAGGATGTCTAGCACCCCCTTGACTGTAATATGGACCGATCTCAAGACATTTCCATTAACTGTCCCAAGTTTCCAGGCCTTCAGGTCTTTCTCCATGGTGAAAACAGAAGAAATATTCATTGAGGACCTTACCCATGTCCTACGGTTCCACACATAGATGACTGCTTTGATTTCTGAGATACCTTATTCTTTCTCTGGTTACCCTCTTTCCCTTAATGTATATATAAAATCAATTTGTATTTTCCTTAATTTGATCACCCAGAGCTATCTCTTGCCCCTTTTTGCCCTCCTGATTCCCTTCTTTAATGCCCTAAACCCCTTCAGCGATACACTTGACCCCAGCTACCTATACCTGGCCCATGCCTCCTTCTTTTTCGTAACCAGAGTCTCAATTTCTCTCGTCCTCCAGGGTTCCTTACTCTCAGCTGCCTTTCCCTTCACTTTAACAAGAACATGAATGCCATAAACTCCCACTATAAATCTTTTTAAAGCATCCCACTCTCGGGACGCCCCTTTGCCTGCAAACCTACTCCAATCAACTTTAGTAAGGTCCGGTCTACCACCAAAGTTACCCTTGCTCCAATTCAGAACTCTCATTTGTGGACCCACCCTGAATTTATCCATAACTATTTTAAAGCTAATAGAACTGTGGTCATCGGTCCTAAAAGGATCACCCACCCACACTTCAGTCACTTGCCTTTCCCAATTTCATAAGACTAGGTCAAGCTTCGCCCTCTTCCCAAGCTTTGGGCTCTCTACAAATTGCCTCAGAAAACTTTCCTGAACACATTTGACAAATTCTACCCCATCTAAGCCCTTCGCACTTTGGCAACCCCAGTGCATAATGGAAAAGTTAAAATCTCTTACAATGACATCACTATAGGCCTTGCTACACCTATCCATGTTCTCCAGAGATGCCGAGATAGTCCAGCAGTATGTGTCTTTTGTAAACCAGCATCAGCAGTTCCTTGTTTCATAGATACAGTTCAGCATACTTCAGTCAATGCAATTTTAACACAATGAGATATACGGGTTCAGCTAAAGATTTGTGCGCATCAGTCCTTCATCACTGACTGTGAAATTCAGGCCAGTAATACAGAATCCACCATCAGATGGTCAACAACTCTCCTGCTGGTTTTGCCCAGAATCCATTGAACATAGATTAGGTTAGTGTCAGGGATCTTGCATGTGACAATGGACTGTCTGTTTCTCTATGGTTGACGCCATTAAATATATAGTCCTTTGACTTTAAAAAATAATTTCCATATCATTAAATCAATCAAACAAACAAGCTTGTATTGTGGTGTTAAAGATCAAACATTGCTAAACTGGCTCATTTCCTGTTCCATTTGAACTCCTTTTCCTAACATTGTCACCGCTTTCTCTGAGTAGAAGTGATGTAATTGTGCGTGGCACGAATCACAGGCATCATACAAACTATAAACAGCTGACTCAGAGCTGCTTGGAATTCAATAGAAGAGTTTTGGCATCGGAAAGCCTTTGTTAAAATGTTTTCAGTGCGCGGTGGGAACATAGTCTTTATATAGTCTCAGCTGATTCAAATCTCAGTTAATGATGGACGGCCCCTGCTTCAAGGCAGGAAACCAAGCTGCTGCCAGAGTTAGCATGAATGTGGGTTTACTGAGGGTCGATGCCTGCTGCTCCTAGCGTGTCAATCACTTAACTCAGCACACAATGCCCTTTTACTGTGAAATAATGTTCTTCCAATGCTCCATTAAGGGCATTTGCAGAAGCGATCATCACTTATAGTAAATTGCAATCCCCGCGTAGAGGACACTGGATATCAGTCTCCGGCAAATTTAGATGGAAATAATCTCAGACAAAAACAAAATTCTATAATGAATCAAAATATAGTAAACCTGCCCACTTCCTCATCCCACTCTCAAATAAACCACAATACTCACAGATCACTGTGATTCCATTATCAAGACTTCTCCTTTTTTTAACCACTGGATAGCATTTGCACACCGCGTGTAGGTGTAGCCAGCTTTACAGGCACAATTTACTCCCAATAATAAATCCTCTTTATCTCCACAAACAACATTTAATATTTGTTATGCTATTGAGAAACTTTTGAATGGATGACCCAGCTGTTGCAGAACCAAAACACCTAATTTCACTAGCACCTCCAGCTCCCAAACTTGCCAAACCCAGGCCTGGTCATCCCTTATGGCATTTGACTGTCAAAGTGGACCCCAGCCACTGTCCGTTTCAACCCCAAACTACTGCACTCAGACCACCCATCCCAGAGCCTAGGAGCATTGAAAAGAATCATAGAATTAACATGTGGCCACTTGGGCCAGTACAATGTAGCACAAACGAACAAGCCATATGTTCCTGTTATTTGTTCCTGGCCCTACATGTTATTCTACGTTAGAGGCAAGGAGGTTAGTGGGAGGTTGAATGTAGGGAGAGAGTACACAGTTAATGCCAAGACCCTTAACAGTATTGATGTGCAGGGGGATCATGGAGTCCAAGTTCACAGCTAAAGGTGGCAGCACAAGTAGATATGGTGGTAAAGGCAGCATCTGGTATGCTTGCCTTCAAAGCTAGGGGCAATGAATATAAGAATCAGGAAGTCATGGGGGAGCTCAATAGGACTTTGGTTAGGCCACATTTGGCGTATTGCTTGCATTTCTGGTCGCCCCATTACAAGAAATGTGGAAGCTTTGGAGAAGGTGCAGAGAAGGTTTACCAGAATGCTGCATGTGTTAGAGGATTTCATGTACAGGGAGAGGTTGTATCGAGTCATAGTGCGGACATCGGGCCTTCGGCCCAACTTGCCCATGCCAACCAACGTGCTCCATCTACACTAGTCCCACTAGCGTGTATTTGGCCCATATCTTTCTAAACCTATCCTACCCATGTACCTGTCTAAATATTTCTTAAACATTGTGATTCTACTTGCCTCAACTACCTCCTCTGGCAGCTCGTTCCATACACCTACAGGCCCCTGTTAAATCTCCCCCCCCCCTCCCCCTCTCACCATATAACTATGTTCTCAGGTTCTCGATTCTCCTGCTCTGGGCAAAAGACTGCATTTACCCAATCGATTTTTCTCATGTTATTGAATACCACTATAAGATCACCCCTCATCCTCCTGCGCTCCATGAAATAAGGTCCTAATCTGTTTAACTTTTCCCTTTAGCTCAGGCCCCTGAGTCCTGCCAACATCCTTGTAAACATGGAGACTTTAATTGTTTTCACTGGAATGCCAGAGGTAGAGGAGCGACTTGATACTTCGATCAAGTTTTATATACTTCTGTCAAGTATATAAAACTTGATAGAAGTATTTACGATTGTGAGAGACATAGCTAGGGTATACCGTCAGAACCTTTTCCCAGGGTGGAAATTTCCAACACCAGAGGGCATAGCTAAAAGTTTAGAGGCAGAAAGTTTCAATGGAGATGTGCGGGGCAAGTCTTTTTTTAACAGAGGGTGGTGGGGGGCTGGAACGCATTGCTAGGTGTAGTGATGGGGGCAGATACGATAGATCGGTTTAGATCGGTACATGGAAGTGCAGGGAATAGAGGGACATGGATCAGGTGCAGGACATCAGTCCAGCTGGGCATTGTGTTTGGCACAAACATTGTGGGTCGAATGACCCAGGCTGTGCTGTATTGTTCTATGTTTCTAGACTCACAGAGCTACAGTATATGGCACGTTAAATATCCTTCAGCCCATGCTGACCAATTTGCATACTGGGTCCAATTTGACCTCCAAACCCTTATTATCCATATACCCATTCAAACGTCGTTAACACAGGTGTAATTGTATTTGCTTTTGTGGCTGCCACAGGCAGCTCATTCTACATATACACTACCCTCTGAATGATAAAGTTGTCTCAAAAGTCCCTCTTAAATCTCTCCCCAATGGCTCAAGTTTTAGAATCCTCTAAGGAAAAAAGACAGTAAGTGTTAACTTTATTCATGCCCCTCATGACCTTGGTCACCACAATAAAGTTACTTTTCAGTCTCTCCCTATAATTCAAGCCCACAGGTCCAGGTAACATACTGGTGAATATGCTCTGCAAGTTAATGACATCTTTCCTACGGCTGGGGGACTAGAACTGTATACGATACTCCATGTGTGGTCTCGCCAACAAGTTGTACAGCTGCTTCTTGATGTCCCAACTTCTATATTCAATACCCTCCCCAGAAAGGCAAGCGTGTCACAAATGCTTTAGTCTTCAGAGATACAGCGCGGAAACAGGCTCTTTGGCCCAATGGGTCCGTGCCGACCAGCGGTCACCCTGTACACTTACGTTATCCACCACACTAGAGATAATTTATAATTTTACCGAAGCAAATTAACCTGTATGTCATTGGAATGGGAGGAAACCGGAGCACCCGGGGAAATCTCCGTACAGACAGCATCCCGAGCCAGGATCGGACCTGGGCCTCTGGTGTTGTAAGGCAGCAACTCTACCACAGCGCCACCCAAAATGTATTGTGCTGTCATCATTTATTTTAAAATTAACAATATTCAGTTAATATCCTGTTGATTATTTTTTTATAACAGCCTGTGATTATCGGCACGGCAACTGTAGAGTTGCTGCCTTGCAGTGCCAGAGGCCGGGATTCGATCATGACTACAGGTGCAGTTTGTTCGGAATTTATAGTTCTCCCGCATGAGTTTTCTCCGAGATCTTTGATTTCCGCCCACACTCCAAAGACATACAGGTTTGTAGGTTAATTGGCTTGGTAGAAATGTAAATTGTCCCTAGTGTATAGGATAGTGTTAATAAGTGGGGATCGTTGGTAGGTGCGGACTCGGTGGGCCAAAGGGCCTGTTTCCACACTGTATCTTTAAACTAAACTAGCGTTTTTTTCAGTAATCAGTACAATTTGAATTTATACGGTTCTTTCCTTAGGGCTTTATATACGAATAAGAGGAGCTTGAAGTTGATCCTGTACCGTACTGCGAGCCAGTGGAGAGAGAGAGAGGCCAGAATCGGGGTGATGTGGTCCCTTTTATGGGTACCCGTCAGAAGTCTCGCAGCGGCATTTTGAACCAATTGCAGGCGGGACAGGGATCATTGGCCGATGCCAGAGTATAGGGAGTTGCAGTAATCAAGGCGGGAGGAGATGAATGCGTGGATGATTTTTTCAAGGTCGTCGAATTGGAGGAATGGTTTAATTTTAGCTATGGTACGAAGCTGGAAGAAACTAGCTTTTACCACAGAGTTGACTTGCTTGTCAAACTTTAATGCAGAGTCAAATATCATGCCAAGGTTTTTGACGTGCAGTTTAACTAAGGAGGTTAGGCTTCCAAGGCGGCCCGTTATCGTTTTGATTGAGTCGGAGGGGCCGAGTAGGATAACCTCAGACTTGCTCTCGTTTAGTTGGAGGAAGTTCTGTGCCATCCAACATTTTATGTCCTCGAGGCAGTGCATGAGGCTGATTAAATTTGACCGGTTGTTGGGTTTCAGGGGGAGATAGAGCTGTGTGTCATGTGCATAACAGTGGAAAGAAATGTCGTGCCTTTGAATGACTTGGCCAAGGGGGAGCCTGTACAGAGAGAAGAGAATGGGGCCTAGGATGGAGCTTTGTGGCACCCCGCGGAAAAGGCTAGCTGGGGAAGAGAAAGAATTGGCTATGTTGGTAGAGAAAGTCCTATTTTTGAGGTAGGAAAAGAACCAGCTCAGGGCAGTGCCATCAACACCAACCCCGTACCGGAGACGGTCAATTAGGATGGCGTGGTCCACTGTATCAAACGTTGCAATAAGTTCGAGAAGGAGCAGGATTGCACAGTCGCCGGAGTCAATGGGGAGAAGCAGGTCGTTGCGTACCTTCAACAAGGCACTGCTGTGGTGGGCCCTGAAACCTGAAACTTTCCAGGATGGTATTTTGGTGTAGGTAAGACATTAGTTAATTTAGAATTACCTTTGCAAGGACTTTTGAAAGGAAAGGCAGTTTGGAAATAGGTCTGTAGTTGCCAGGCAAGGTGGAGGTTTCATAATGGAGACAAGGGAGGAAAGAGTAACCGATTGGAAACAGTCTAATTTAGAAGAACAGACCAATGAGACAGCTAGGTCACGGGTGGGAGGAGAAATATTCATTCTAATGTTCTCAACTTTGCAGATCAAAAATGTAGAGAATTCTTCGCCCGTAGCAGGGGACCTAGCTAAGCTGGTACTGGGGGCAGGACATATGACAGAGGTAATAGTACTAAATAGGACCTTGGATGTTTTTGGAAATAAGGCTGGAAAAGTATTGTGTTCTTGCAGACTTTACTGCTTCCTGGTATTTGAGAAGATTGTATCTCAGAAGTTCGAAGGAAATTTGAAGCTTATCACATTTAAACTTCCGTTCTGATTTTCTGCACTCTCTTCATAGGGCTCTAGTGATGTCTTTGAGCCAAGGCCAACCTTTAGCCTTAGGCTTTTTCATTTTATTGCGACTTTGGCAGCATTGGAGTTACAAAGAATTGTTCCCTTGTAGTCAGAAGTTACATATTTCAAACAGGATTTAGAAAAACACCGTCAGATCTCCTTTACCAACTAAATACCTAGTTAGGGTTAATCTATTTTAAAAATAGCTATTCTTGTTCATCAGGCAACATGCTTCCGAAATTCAGTAACAATTTCCGTTCATTTTCACCTATTTTCTCACAGTTACAACACCAACCATGTTACACAATTCCATGTTTCAAATCCCAGCAAAGGTTTCTCATCACATTACTTTAATTGTTATTTCAAATTCCCCAAGAATCTAACCATGACGCATTCTCTTTCCTGTAAATTATGCATCAGAGGTCAGCTTTCATGACATGGTTGATGATAGCCAGCTGTTCATCACCATCTTTCAAGTATGAGCCTGCCTCTCCAACACACAGCCATAGAATAGCAAACATATGCAGCAAAGGTCGATGGGACCACCTTCACTCGCTGTCTTTGGGCCCAGACCACACATGCAGCTTCCTCCCGGGCCAGTCCATCGGCCATGGAGAATCACATACATCTTTCTCTGTTACAGAAATCTTCTTCCCAGATGAAGAAAGAGGTACAGTACTCATTTTGTAGCTCAGCCAAGTGGTCTACTTCACGACTAAATTTCCGTTTTGTCTCTGAACCTTCTCTTTATATTTTCTTCCAGTCTTTTTTCATGGTCTTGCACAGAACCATACAATTGTGTAGCGCACAAATTGACTCTTTCAGCCCAACACATTCCAGCTGATCATGTTGCCATTCTGATCTCATTGTATCTCTATACTTTCCTATCTACGTACCTGTCCAAACGCCTTTTAAGCAATGTAATTGTCTTTACCTCTACCACCTCCTCTGGCAGCTAATTCCAGATTACCACCACCCGCATGCGGCCTTCTAGGCCATTAAATGCGGCCTTTTGAATGAATCCAAATTTTGTAGAACAAATCCTTTAATATGTTTTTGTTCGTCTATGAATATTTTTATTTTAATCTTAAAATGAACGTATTTAAAATACCAAAGAGTAAAAGAAGATTTAACAAAGTAATCCTCCCCAACTGACGGCCACAATAAAAAAATTAGTAAGTCATGAGGGCTATTTTAACACCTCTCATGCTCATGATTTAAGGTCCTTATTTGACGCTAAGAAAGATCAGATTGAAATCTGGAAAAATGCAATAGAATACCCACATCTTCGGCAATATGCACGAAAAAAGCGTTCTTGTTTTTCAACCACATTGCTGCGAATCTACATTCTCCTACCCAGCCCAAATCAAGACGCCCTTAAGTTCACAAGTGACGGATACCGATCTAGAAGATAAGCTGAAATTGCGTATCTATATACTGCAACCAAATATTCAAATGCTTTCCCACAAAAAGCAGTCACAACAAAGTCATTAAAAGGTTAGTTAACTTTAGAAGTAACCATTTGTTTTCATTTTCTTGAAGTTACTACATAATAGTTAAGATTTTTACAAAATAATGTACATTTTGAAGTATATCCAATTGAAGTTTCTTGGATGCGGCCTTATTAGATTACAGCTAACGTAATGCAGCATTCCGACATGAAAAGGTTCCCCACCCCTGGACTACAACTTCACACAATACTCCAAGTGCAGTCAAACCTATGTTTTGTGCAGCTGCAGCACGATGCTCCAACTCTTACACTTAATGTCTTGGCCCAAGGCAAGCATCCTCATTTTTACTACCATACTCACCTGTCTGCACTCAGGAAGATCTGGACTTGCTACTCAAGGTCTTTCTGATGAAAGCAAATGGGCAGACATGGTATAGATGGACATCAGCAATGCTTCTGACAAAATCCCAGATTGTAGGCTGTCCGGAAAGTTAGGGCAGATGGAGTCCCTTCAGCCCACAATGTATGTGCCAAATATAATGGCAAGTAAAACTGATCTCTTCAGACTGTACATTCTATGATTCAATAATACTTAATTGTCACATGTACTAGGTAGAGTGAAATGCTTTGTTTTGCACACAACCGGGTCAAATCATATAGCAGACCTCACTAAGTCAGTACACAAGTGTCACCGGGTTTTTGCGCCAACAAAGTTGGAAGAGTTCACCGAACAGTCCTAACTACTGCCTGCCACCACACCTGGCAGCAGGCCTCCCCTCTGCGCATCCCTTCCCCCGTTCTCGGCAAACCCTCCCCCTCGCTAAGCCCCCTTCGTTATCGGCGATCCCCCCTCGCTGAGCCTTCGTTCTCAGCAGCCCTCTCTCACTGGGTTATCCATATCCTTTCATTCCCTGCACTTCCATGTGCCTATCCAAAAGCCTCTTAAATGCCACTATCATATGTGCCTCCACCACTCTCTGTGCAGTGCATTCCAGGCCTCCATCACTCTCTGTGTTAAAAAATAAACGTGCCACACATCTGATAAACTTTTCCTCCCTCACTTTCTAGCTATGCCCTCTAGTGTTGGACATTTCCACCCTGGGAAAAGATTCTGTCTACCCTTTCTATGCCTCTCAGAATTTTATATATGCCTCAATCTCCGGGGTTCCAGAGAAAACAATCCAAGCCTCTCCCTTCTAATACAGGCAACATTCTGGTCAACCTCCTCTGCACTCTCCAAAGCCTCCACATTATTACTATAATGGGGTGTCCAGAACAGCACACAATACTCCAACTTCAGCCTCGCCAAAGCCCGATAGAGATGCATCATGATTTCCTGACTTATATTCAATGCCCTTAGCAATGAAGACAAGCATACTATATGCCTTCTTAACCACCCTATCTACTTCTGCTGCCGCCTTCAGTGAACTATGACTCCAAGAACCCTCTGCACATCAATCCTGTTAATACTGTTAATCCTATATACCGTTACTATATACACTTTCCTTACTTTCAACCTGCCAAAGTGCTGCACCTCACATTTGCCTGGTTCAAATTTCTGCAGCTGGCGTATAATCGTGCTGTATCTTCCTCACTGCAATCTGCAATTCCTCCAATTGTGGTGTAGTTAGCGAACGTACTCACCAACCCATCTACTTTCCCATGCAACTGCAGGAGATGCAACACCCGTCTCCATAGCTCCTCCCTCAACTCCATCCAGGGACCCCGACAATCCTTTCAGGTGAGGCCGAGGTTCACTTGCGCCTCCCCCAACCTCATCTACTGTATCTGTTCTAAGTGTGGACAAATGCGGATTGGGCAATTGTTTCGCTGAACACTTGGCCTACGCGATCTCCCGGCTGCCAAGCACTTTAACTGGGATTAGTGCAGGTAGGCACCTTGAGTGGCATGGATGCGTCACGCTGAAGGACCCGTTACCGTGCTGTAAGACTCTCTAACAGCCCAGGGGAAAGCCACAGAGACACAGAGAAATCATGCAAATTCCAAACAGGACACGGTTGTGGTCGAACCTGCATTACTGAAGCTATGATGCAGCAGCATTATTTGCCATAATCGTCACTACTCATACCACTCCCTCTAGTCATGCCTTTTAATCTCAATCATGCTCCCTGACTGAAACCCATTGTTTCAATAATCAATCCCTCATTCCTTGAAATCAGCTCAAGGTTTATCACACCCTTTCACTTTGACCCTGGCTCAGATATCTCTACTCTGACTTTGCCCACCACTGCTGGAGCCAGTAGCCCAACCTATTTCCTCTGCTACGATCACTGGCAGGAGCTTGTGTAGAAAACCCCTTAACTGACATGGTCTACAAAGCCTGAACCATGAGCACAATAGACTTGCACTGGAGGGTGCTGCATACAATTGCTGAAGCTAACACTCCCGTAAAGAACAACTTTTAGTCTCCTTTTCCACTTTCAAAGAGAAATATGTCCCCACATAACAATTGTCCCCAATCCTTTTTCTCAACACTGACATGCTGTTTGATGGTGAAGGGGTGAGTCACAAATTAAAGATGCAGCCCAAAGCCATGGGATGCATTTTGGACAGGGAACCCAGTTTGGACAGAGTACCCTGGCAGACAGTGAGGGTGAAAGGTGGCATGTGGACTTGAAAAACGATGTTATCTGTAATAAAACTTCAAGCACACTTTAAAGTTGTGAAGCAAAGGAAATCAATTGAGCTTTGACGCGCTCCCCATTTTTCCAGCTCAATTGCTCGAGGAAATGAGCATTATTTGACATTGTTAAACACATTGAATCAGCAGGTACATCAATCAAAGGACTGAAAATGCTATTATTCCAGTATTCAATATCATAAGAGGCTTGTTAGCCGCGAGCAACACGCTCAACAAATTCTCAATGTAATTCAATGTTCTATCACTGGTTAATGGGACGGTGCACTGAAATAACTACTTCTCAGACAATTTTTCTGTCGAGTATGATTTATCTAGCTTTCTGCTGGAAAAGTCTTAAATTTGCCTGCTGTTAGTAAAGATATGAACAATTCTTTCAGATGTTCCCAAAATGTTACAGGGAATTATAGCATCAATTTCAGACAGTGAATAGCTCAAACTGACAGGCAGGGAAAGAGTGAAAGGCTGCATGAGTTCTTGAAAAATATAGCATTAGCTGGAATAAAAGCTGTGAAGCAAAGAAAATCAATTGTAATGATCCTATATTGCAGGTTAAATCAATCATTGTTTATTGTTTCTCTGCCTACTATAATGAAATAAATACAGAGTAACAATGCTGCCCCACATCTGACTCCAATTAGCAGCTCTTATGCCAGAATCGTAAAGGCTATATCCTTGAGTTTGTAAATTAAATTCTGAGGAACAGTACAAAACGTGGGCACTTGCTTTTCACAACTACAACTCTTTAAAGCCAAACACATTTTGGCTCTTTCAACAATAAAATCTCCTTTTCCATTCATTTAATCATCTCAAATCATATTATTTCCGTGCAGTAAACGCTTTGCTAATTTAAAAAAAAATGACTGTCAAACATTAGGAAAGGAATTAAAACAGAATCTACTATTCTAATTTCCCTGGTCTCCTTTACATTGATGAGACCAAGTGTAGAGGCGGTGACCATTTTGCCGCAAAATTACGCTCTGTCCACCAAGGCCTGTGGATCTCCCGGATGCTAACCATTTTCACTCCGCTTCCCATTCTCATATCGACCTTATTGTGCTGGGTTTCCTCCATTGCCAGAGTGAAGCCATACGCAAACTGGTGGAACGGCACGTTATACTCCGTATACGTAGCATACAACCCAAAAGGTATAACCATCGAATTTTCCAAACTTAAGTAACACTCCCCCTTTCCCTTCTCTTTTTCCTGTGCCTCCTCCCTGATGTGCACACATGTCGCGCAGTACCCTGCCCCTCTTCTCCCCCACTGATCCCCTTCCACCTATATTCTCCCTTTGGCTTTGCTTTTTGCACCTCGTTTCTCCTTACCTTGTGTCTTCTTTTCATCTCTAGACTTTGTCATTTACTCCACCCTCACCTGTATCTACCCATCACTTCCCAGGCCTTTCAAGTGTGGTAGAGGTTCACTTGTACCTCCTCCAACTTAATGTGCTGTATCCGTTGTTCTCAGTGGGGGCTCCTACATATCGGCTAGACCAAGCACAGACCAGGCGATTGTTTCGCTGAACACTTGTGCTCAGTCTGCCTTAGCCGACGCAATCGCCCGATTGCCAAACATTTTAACTCCCGTTCCCATTCTGACCTTTCAGTCCTGGGGCTCCTCCACTGTCAGAGCGAGGCCACAAGCAAGTTGGGGGAACATCACCTCATATTTCGCTTGGGCAGCTTACAGCCCACCAGAATGAATATTCATTACATTTCAAGTAATTACTACATTCCTCCTCTCCTCCCACCATAGTCGTTCCATAGGCCCACCGTTCACATCCTTGTATTCCTTCGTTATCACCTCTTCCCCAGCCAACAATGGGCCTTTGTGGGCTCCACCATTCCTTGGTCATCTGTTGCCAGCAGAGAGTGAACGTGTAGGAATTGGCTGTCACAGGAAGAACAGGCAAACACCACACAGACTGCCCTGTAGGTCAGAATTGAACCTGGGTCATTTTAACACACAGCTCCAGTGACCTAGGTTCAATTCTGACCTCCAGCACTGTCTGTTTAAAGTTTGTACATTTTCCCTATGACTTCCAAGCACATCCCAAAGATGGGCCACCCTACATTAACTCGAGCATGTAGGTGACTGATAGGATCTGAGGGAAGTTGATGAAAATGTGGGGAGAATAAAATGAGAATTACACAGAATTTGTATAAATGGGTGGTTGATGGTCGGTGCTGA
The DNA here is from genome assembly GCA_963514005.1 of Raja brachyura. The sequence goes on from OY740808.1 coordinate 16,707,255, forward strand.
CTTGGTGGGCTGAAGGGCCTGTATGACCCCATTGGCCATGATTTGATAAATGGCATAGGCACAAAGGGTCTGGTAACCTAATCTTTCTATTTTTCACTTTCCCTGAACTATTCATTCATACACACTTTAAAATGTTTCTTCTAATGCAGAAACATGGCGCTCCTCACTTACTTGATAACCTTCTGTTTTCTTCTGACACCATTTGAGAAGTGCATTCCTCTTGGAGCCACCGTATTCACGAGACAATGCTGACAAAGGATCCTTTCTCTCTTCCCTGTACAAAACAAATAGTTAATACTTCCAATAGTTGCCAGTTGCTATGTTGGAATGGAAACCCATGCTAATAGATGTAAGAAGAGTATAACTGTTCACTTCAATTTTAAAACAATGAATAAACTGTTATGAATCATGTAATAACAGAGAATGTATCAGAGTTACTGACTTACATTGAGATCATCTTTTGATTTTTGTCACCTTGGTTCTAGAAATTGACACTTGAGATTAGAATCAAGAGTGAGGCTGGAAGCCTGACCCAGTAATCTGCTCAATTACAATAGCCACCAGTTGAAAGTAGTGGATACGTCTAGCAAATCAGTTTCAGAAAAGCTGCTTTTATGCTGGCGATCTTTTAGTTGGAGTTCCAGGGACTGAGTCAACTCTGGGAAAAATGATGCTGAATCCAGCTTCTTTACCCTAGCGGTTGCTCCCTGGTCCAGTATTTCATGTTTCTGACAGGGTATCTATGCCAGATCCGTAATGTCATCATAATTACATTTTTAAAAATGGTTTGCAGAACAAAATTCTCTGCTCCTTACAGTCAGTCTTGTGAATTTCCTTTTGGATCTGTTGCATGCTTCATTCTGGTACACTTCTTAAGGAACTTCCTCCAAATTGAACTAATTTCAGCGAAACAATATAGGTTTCACATCTGCTGCTCCCTCAGCTCAGTTACCAACTGTGGCTGGGGTATGGGTGTAAAGAAACTGGAAGTTCTAAATTATCTTGACCAAGTTGGAGGGGGTCTAAACTATCTTGACCAAGCTGGAGGGGAGGGTCCAAACCTAATGGGCATTTCTGTAACTCAGGCTCAAGCCAAGGGGACATTGGAGGAAACCACAAATGTGCATGGTTAGCATGTGCAGCCAACTGATATATGCAGCATGCTTGCATACTGCCCATTTTCCTCAAGAGGGCGATGCATACTTTATGGTCAAACCCTCAGTTTTTTTGATGACACAAATGACCGCAGAGCCTGGAATCTGGAGCAAAGATCAAACTACTGTAGGATCTTGGGTTACACAAAAAGCTGGAGAAACTCAGCGGGTGCAGCAGCATCTAAGGGGCGAAGGAGATAGGCGACGTTTCGGGTCGAGACCCTTCTTCAGATTGTGTCTCCAAGATTACATCTATGTTATGTGTGCAAGGGTGGTTCAGTGACTTGGCCACGTTTAGCCCTTACCTGAGGCGGCTACGTGTAGTTGGCGTTACTGAGGCTGTAGGGGATGAAGATGTTAAAGTCAGCTGTGGAGATGTAGTCGCCATTACCATCAGTGACGATGGAGAGGAGCTATCTGTGACAGTCAGATCACGTTTAATCTCCTCGCTGCTTCTTCGTGACACTACAGAAGAAAAGTAAAAGAAATTATCACCAAAACCCCACTTCTAGTGATTTCCACTATCCAATATCTGAGAGAATAGTGCAACAACCAAAATGAGACAAACACAATAGTTCATTCTACCATGGTTCTGAGGATGTCAGACTGTACCTGAAATTCCAGTGGAATTTTGTCATACAGTACGGAAACAGGCCCTTCAGCTCAACTTGCCCATGCTGACCAATATGCCCCACCTGCCTGCGTTTGACCCATACTCGTCAAAACGTTTCGTATTCATGTACCTATCCAAACGCCTTTTAAATGTTGTTATGGTACCTGTTTCAACAACCTCCTTTGACAGCTTGTACCCAGTACCTTGTGTGTGACAAGAATTCCCCTCGGGTTCCTATTAAATCTTTCCTCTCTCACCGTAAACCTATGTTCTCTGGTTCTTCGTTCCCCTACTCAGGTTAAAAGACTTTGTGCTTTCAAATTTGAGCCTAAGATTTCGGGATGTGCCTCTGCAATTTCACTGCAAATAAATACTTTGTGGCTCTATGGTTTTAGATTTAGAATCAATTAGCAAAGAAAGTGATGATTGCATGACATAGATACAGAAACAGCAGAATATTCAATGCAAGATGGTGTAATGGTGAGAGTTCAAGGCATGCATGTTCCTGCTACAGAGAAGGACAGTACAGGTGAGAGTAAGAAAGCCTGGATGATGATAGAAATTGAGGATTTGCAATGAGAGGCAAAATTACAGAAGCCCTGGCTGAGATATGTGAATCATCATTATATACGGGTGACGTACGGGAAGACAGCAGCGTGGCTAATGTTGTGCCTTTATTTAATAAGGGCCTCATGGAAAAACCTGGGAAATATAGACCAGTGCGCCTAATATCTGTGGTTTGCAAATTACCGGAGAGGATTCTGAAGCATGAGGTAAACATTACATTTGGATAGACTGGGGCTGATTTGGGATTGTCAAGAACATGCTTTTGTATGTGGAAGATAGTTTTTTTACAAATTTGAGTTTTCTGAAAAAGTACCAGAAGAGCAAGGCCTTAGATATTGTCTGTATGGGCTTCAGCAAGGCCTTTGATAAGGTTCTGCATGGTAGGTTAGATGGCATGGGATTCGAGGAGAGCTAGCAGGTACAGAATTGGTTTCATTGAAGGAAGCAGAGAGTCGTTGAATGTAGTTTTTCGGCCTGGAGATCTGGAATAATGGTGTGCCTCAGAATGGATGCTGGGCCCATTGTTGTTTGTGATTTATACCAATGAGTTGGATAAGAACATACAGGGCATGGAATAGTAAGTTTGCAGCTGAAACTGTAGTCGGTGACGGCAGACAAAAATGATGGGAGAAACTCAGCGGGTGAGGCAGCATCTATGGAGCGAAGGAATAGGTGATGTTTCGGGTTGAGACCCATCTTCGTCGACAGCGAAGATGATTATCAAAAATTACAGCAGAATTTTCATCAGCAAGGCAAGTGGGCTGAGGAATGGCTAATTGAGTTTGATGCAGATATTGCTTTTTAGGAAGTCAAACCAGGGCAGGATCTTCACAGAGAATTGCAGGGACCTGGGGAGTGTTGTAGAGCAGAGGGATCTCAGAGTACAGGTACATGGGTCCCTGTAAATGGCAGCAGGTATTACCTGACAGATGCTCCCTATTCATTCACTACTGTGCCGCCAAGTTCAACTCTAACTCCATCTATAAGTTTACAGATGACACCAGTGTTGTGGGTTGGATCATAAACAATGATGAGACGGAGAACACAAAGGTGATAGAGAATTTAGTGACTTGGTGTCAGGACAACCTCTCCCTCAATGTCAGCAAGATAAGGAGCTGGTTATCGACTTCAGGAAGCGTGGCAGAGTGCATGCCCTAATCAGCGTCAATGGGGCCAAAATGGAAATGGTTAAGAGCTTCAAGTTCCTTGGAGTAAATATTACCGACAACAATGTGGACCAATCACGTTGAATTGAAAGCCAAGAAGGCACACAAACACCTCGACTTCCTCTGGAGACTGAGGAAATTTGGCATGACTCCAATGACTCTTACAAACTTCTACAGATGCACCACTGAAAGCATACTGTTGGGTTGCATCATAGCTTGGGAACAGCTCTGCCCAAGACCGCAATAACTTAACCACTGATGTAAGGTTACTACTCTGCAACCACCAGGCATTTGCTTACAACCTTTTTGTTAAGTAGAGGCACATTAGCCACTCACCAGACTTCTGGAACCTTACCCACCGTTATTAACGATACAAATATCTCTGCCAGGGGCTCCGCAAGTTCTTTCCTAACTCTGCACAACGTCCTATGGTACACTTAATCAGATCTTGTGATTTATCCACCTTTCACACAAAGAGTGAGGGGTGAATGGAACAAGCTGCCAGAGGAGGTAGTTGAGGCTGGGACTATCCCATCGTTTAAGAAACAATTAGACAGGTACATGGATAGGACAGGTTTGGAGGGATATGGACCAAGCGCAGGCAAGTGGGACTGGTGTAGCTAGGACATTGTTGGCTGGTGTGGGCGAGTTGGGCCGAAGGGCCTGTTTCCACACTGTATCATTCTACGATTCTATGACTTAATGTGGTTTAACAGCTCCAGCACCTCTTCTACTGTAGTGTTAACTCTCTTTAATATATTAACTGCTTGAGCTCCCTAGCATCCATATTTCTCCATGGTAAATACCGAGGAGAAATACTTATTGAACACTCATCCTTCTCCTGTGGCTCCACACGCAGAATACATTGATTTTTTAGGGGCTCTAGTCTCCCTCTAGTTTACTCTTTTGCCCTTAATATACTTGTAGACTCGATTTGGATTTACATTCACCTTGCCACAGACACCAGTTGTCCCCTTCATGCCCTTATTTTACCTATACCTTTCCATAATTACTTTGAAACTAATAAAATTATTGTCACTGGTTCCAATGTGTTCCTACTAACATTTCAGTCACCTGCCAAGACACCGAACCCTGAGGCACACCACTAGTCACAGGCTTCCAGTCTGAAAAATAATCTTCCACCATCACCCTCTGCTTCCGTCCAGGATTGAGGCATACAAAACCCTGAGGGGTTTTGACAGGGGTTGGTGGAGAGGATGTTTCCTCTTATGTCAGAATCTAGAACTAGATTAAACTACTGTTTAAAAGTAACGGATTGCGCATTTAGGAGATTTTTCTTCGTAGGCCTTGAGTCTTTGGAACTTTTTTCCTTAATGGTAGCAAAGTTGATATATTCATAATCATCAAGGCCGGGGAAGGTGGGGGGGGGGGGGCATGGAAGGTTATCGGGATGGACAGGAATCCAAAGCTGAGGTATCAATCAGATCAGCCACAACCTTATTTGATAGCAGAGGCTCACTCCTGCTCCTGACTTGCATGTTCAATAATTAATAGTAAACCATACAAGAAATGCTCCAATGAGTTCTACAATTTTAGATGGTGAAAGATATATTGCTTTGGTGGGGTGTTGTGAGTATGTGAGAAGAATTATTTCTGAGAATAACTTCAGGAAGAATCTTGAACAGGAAACGTAGGTTTCTCCAATGGTTCTACCTCATTGCTTGATTCTAATCTGCATCTTCTCCAAAGCAAAATGAAGTTTACACATTGCAGAACAGCCAAAACTAGCTGTACTCTACTCACCAGACATGGACTTTGCAGAGTCAATGGCCTGAACTCTTTGTAACGAAGCTGGTGATCGATTTGCAGAGGATGATCTCAGTAAGTGATCTGCTACAAAGCAAACAGGCAACAATCAAAAGTTTGGCACCAATGGAACCAGACCAAACTTAAAATACAATTTAGTTTCACCTATATATTTTTTTGAAATTTCACCCATGATGGAAACAAGAGTGGTGGGAAAGGAAGAGGAGAAAAGGAGAAGTGGTGGGGAACAGAGAGGGAGAGCTTGGGGGAGGGTGAGTGGTGAGGAATGAAGGGAGGTAGAAAGATGAGAAAGGGGGGCTGGGGAGATGGTCAGGGGTGGTGCAGGGGGCTGAGAGGGGGGGGGGTGAGGAATGGTGAGAGTGGAGTAAGGACAGGAGAGAGAACTGTGGGGACAGGAGGGGGAGGAATGGAGTCAAGAGAAGGGGATGTGGAAAGAGGAGTGGGCGAGGGACAGGAGGGAAGAGTGGGGGAGGGAGAGGCAGGCCAAGTGGGGACAGGAGAGCGGGAGGAGTGGGGCAGAAGAAGGGGAATGAGAAGTGGAGGAAGGAAGACAAAGGAGGAGTGGGGGAGGAAGAGGAGGGAAGAGTGGAGGAAGAGGCGGGAGGAGTGGGGACGGGCGGGGAGGAAGAGAGAAGGCAGAGTTCGGAGGAGTCTGCATTCCTGTAAATAGATGTGTAACAAAGTGATGGCAGAACAGGAAAGCAGAAGTTGTTAATATTTGTTAACTATTCAGCGCACCTACAACTTAGAATATGCAAGGTACTGATAAAAAATATAGATGAGAGTAGCACAGTCAGAAATATATTATGGGAGCAAAAAAAAACCCTGCAGATGCTATAAAGCTAAAGCACCAATGAATGCCAGATATGCTCCACAGTTCAGGCAGAATCTGTGGGGTAAATAAATCAGTCAACATTTCAGGTTGACATCCTTATCAGAAGAATTAGGAAAAAGAACACATAGGTTTATTCTTATGGATGCTACAAAGATCTGTGTGCAGAGGTCAATGTTCGCACTTAAATGATCCACATACTTCATTTTGTAAGGAATAAAAAGAGAAAAGGTAGATGAAAATTTGATAATAAAGAACTGAAAAGGGAGCGGAAAAAACCCACATCCCTTTAAGAAGCAAAGATGTGCGATGGTCAGATTCTCTAATTAATCTTCCTATCCGAGTTTTAAACTATCCTCCTTACCCACGCCCCTCTAACATATCATGCATCTTAATCTAGTTCAGCCTACCATGGGGGACTTTACTAAATGTTTACTAAAATCCATGCAGACAACATCCATCGCCCTACCTTCATTGATCCCCTTCGTCACCACCTCAAAAAACTCGATCAAGTTAGTAAGACAAACAGGATGGTGGTGAACAAAAGTATATGGTTGATCGATGGTGAGAAATGTGTCCCTATAGTGGAGACATTTAAAACCAAGGGCATAGATTGAATGTGAGAAGAGGGTAATAGAAAATTAAAATAAATTATCCAAAGTGGTTGCAATGTGACGTGCACTAGAAACATAGAAAGATAGGTGCAGGAGTAGGCCATTTGAGCCAGCACTGCCATATGATCATGGCTGATCATCTAAAATCAGTACCCCATTCCAGCTTTTCCCCATATCCCTCGATTCCTTTAGCCCTAAGAGCTAAATCTAACCCTCTTTTAAAAACATCCAGTGAATTGGCGTCCACTGCCTTCTGTGGCAGAGAATTCCACAGATTCACAATTCTCTGGGTGAAATATTTTTTCCTCATCTCAGTCCTAAATGGCCTACCCGTTATTCTTAAACTGTGACTCCTGATTCCGGACTCCCCCAACATCGGCAACATTTTTCCTCCGTCTAGCCTGTCCAATCCTTTAAGAATTTTACAATTATTATTTTCAGTGAATGATGTACAAGCACACCCAGGTCTCATTGCACCCCCCCCCCCTCTTCCTAATCTGACATTCAGATAATAATCTGCCTTCCTGTTCTTACCACCAAAGTGAATCACCCCACATTTACCACACATTAAACACACACTAACACGTCAAGGAGGCAGGTACTCTAACAACATTTAAAAATATTTTCAATGATCACATGAATCATGTAGTCAATGCCTTCTATGTTCTGTTGTGCTATGCAAAGAAAGATTTTCATTGTCCTGTCAGGGACACATGACAATAAACTCTTTTGACTATTTTGAATCGTGAGAAAATAAAGGGCTACAGACCATATAGATGGATATTTGACCGTCAGCATGGAGGGCTTGTAGTTTCAACACTCTGTATTTGTGCTTGAGCTGCACCATATCTCCTCATCTGTCACAACATTACAGAGATCACTGAGACACCAGGAGAAGCCACCTCTAAGCTGATCATTGAGCTAACTAATTGCAAATTCTCAGAAATGCAGTTGAGAACTACGTTGAACCATGCCCTCAGTGGAACCAACAGCCAAACAGCGTGGATGCTGTAAAAGACTCACCTGGAACTGACATCTCAGTGTAACTTGATCTTTTGTCTGTCAGTGCTGACAGAGCCTTTGGTGCTGATATCGGCCCACTGATGGAATGTCTCTGCAAGCAAACATATGCATTGAAAGATTGTTACTTGTACTGGGATAGTATGTTCAAAGCCCAGTCTTCCATTTCAATTATTTTTTCACTGATAATTGAGTAAATCAACTTTCTGTGAACTTGTGCATTTACTTAAAAATAGAGTTATCATGAATTTTAAACTATTTAAAAAGGGAAATATATTGAAAAGAGCATTGTAAACATTTGAAATAATGGAATATCTTCAAACAAACCATCTGAGTTGGGATTTCCCCAAAGAAATTAAGCTCTAAATGAATCGGGATCTTGTCAGATGGACAAGTGGACTGAGGAATGGCTAATGGAAGATTAATGCAGATTAGGGAGGTGTTGGATTTCGGGAAGTCAAACCAGGGCAGCAAATACACGGTGAATGGAAGGACCCTGGGGAGTGTTGTGGAGCAGAGGGGTCAAGGAGTGCAGGTACATTCTTCCTTGAAAGTGGCATCACTGGCAGACAGTGGTAAAGAAGGCTTTTGGCACATTGGCCTTCATCAACTAGTGTATATAGTATAGTATTTGAGAAGTTATGTTATAATTGTACTAAATGTTACTGAGGCCACTTTTGGAGTATTGTGTTCAGTTTTGGTCACCCTGCCATGGAAAGATGTTTTTAAGCTACGAGTACAGAGCAGATTCACGAGGATGTTAGCAGGACTCGAGGGCCTGGGCAATAGGGAGAGATTGGGCATGCTAGGACTTTGTTCCTAGATGCAGGGGAAGCTGAGAGGTGATTTTATAGAAGTGTAAAACTCACGAAGGGAATAGATTGAGTGAATGCACAGAGTTTTATTTTACCTAGGGTAGAGGATTCAAGATCCAGAGTAGATGAGATGAGCAAAATGTATTAGGAAACTGAGAGGTAACTTTCGCACTCAAGAGTCGTGGGTATAGGGAACAAACTGTCAGAGGAAGTACAGGAAGTATAGGAATTTATATCGGTTTACTATTATCATGTGAAACAAGATATAGTGATATACTAATCAGTCAAATAATACTATATGTGAATACAATGAAGCCCTACACAAGTACAACAATTAATAAATTTACTTCGGAGTCACTTGAGTGACTACGTGAAGACCCCGCCAGCACGCATGCGCGACATATCGTCGTACGCATGCGGAAGCGGCAGTCGGGAGGAGCGGGGCTCCTCCAGCGCAAGTTTAAAAAACTTATGCAAGGTAAGTCTCACCGGAGGGTGAGCGTCGACGAAAGAAGATGGAATCAAGGAAATCTAAACGAGCGGCTAGAGCTGCCGCCATGGAGAGTAGCCAACAGCGGGCTGGTTCTCCCGAGCTACAGGTACAACCTGCAGCTCCCGACTTTTCGCCCAGAAGAGCGTCTGGTACACCGCGGTCGGGCGGCAATTCCACCAGAAAGTCGGCCGGGGCCGCTGACTCAGCTGAGTCCGGACCCGAGGACACCCCGTTCGTTGAAAGCGACGGAGGTCGTCTTTCCCGCATGGAGCGGATGATGGAGCAAATGCTCCAGCGTGACCTGCTCTTGCAGGGGCAGAGTCACGGTGGGCCTCTTCGCAGGCCCACGGCAGGCTCCTATCACGGACTGCCTAATGTCTCGCCCTCTTCGCAGGGGAGCATTGGGGGTCAGAAGTGGGCTGACCCCGAAGAGGGGGAGTTGGCTGAAGAACCTACAGTGTCTGGGGTGCAGGAAGAGTTGCTGGAGATGGTCAACAAACATGCAGTGCCTTCTCAGAAAGGCCTACCTATCCATCCAAAGCTGGCAGCTAGCATAAATTATATGACTACAAACCAGCTCCAGGAGCAGGCTATGCACACCACAGCCGAAAAATATTTAGCTCCGGAGAATTGCAACTCCCTAAATGTTCCTACGGTGAACAACCCCATTTGGGGGAACATGAGCCCCATGATTAGAGGGCAAGAAGTCAAACTGCAGAAGATCCTGAAGCTATTGACCGCCGGAATTACGGCAGTGGCCAGAACTGCAGTGGGAATTGAGTTACCGGAGGAATTACAAGATGCCCTGGCTCTATTGTGCAACACACAATATGAGATTAATAACTTCAGGAAGAGCATCATAAAACCGGCACTCAACCCCAAATTTGCGGGGTTGTGCAAACCAGGGAACGTTCAACCACCGAATCTACTGTTTGGGGACAACCTTCCCAAACAGGTGAAAGACCTGGACGAGGAGGCCAAGGCCTTAGGCCTCATCAAGGTACCCGGTTCATTTAAAACTCATTACCCACAACGGCAGCACCCCTACACACCCACCGGCCAGCGATTTTATCACAGACCTGCCGGTGGTGAAAGCTCGAAGGCCGGTCCACCTGCACAGCGGTCTTTTTTAGGCCATGGCCCAGCCCGGCCTTCTTGGAAAATGCGCCACCCCTACACCGTGACAACTCAACAGAAGAAACAAGGACAGAGGCCACAACACCGACAATAACCATGGAGGTAGGTGGGTCTGGCTTCCCCAGGAACATTCCTTGCCTAAATTTACAAAATGTGGGGGGCCGGTTGCACTTGTGTTATGAAGTTTGGCGCACACTTACCTCTGATCCTTACATACTTGGAAGTATTCAGGGCTACAAAATTGAATTTGTTTACGAACTCCCTACCCCGGTCCAGCATTCACCTAGCCGGAAGTTTATACTTTCACAAAAAGAAAGAACGGCAGGGCATGCTGAACTGTTGAGGCTAATTGAAAAAGGAGTAATTGAGAAAACCACCAGAGAGCCTCAGGAGTTCGTATCCAATATATTTACCAAAAATAAAAGCGATGGCGGGTGCCGCATAATTATAGATCTGACCGAACTAAATACTTCTGTTCAGTATGTTCATTTCAAAATGGATACCTTTGACACAGCTAGGCAGTTAATAGCCTATGGGTACTACATGGCATGCATTGACCTCAAAGATGCATACTATTCAGTACCAATACACAAGGATCATAGGAAATACCTAAAATTTATCTGGATGGAACAACTATGGCAATACAAAGCCTTGCCCAATGGATTATCATCAGCACCCAGACTGTTTACCAAAATGTTGAAACCAGCTTTGGCCTACCTAAGAAAACAGAATCACACTGTAATGGCCTATCTTGATGATATCCTCATTGTTGGGGAGAATTTGGAAGTGGCTACATTGGCAGTTTTAGCCACAAAACATCTTTTCCAAAAGCTGGGATTCATCATACATCCAGATAAATCAAAACTGAAACCCTCAACCACCATGGATTACTTGGGGTTTACCATTTACTCGGTGCAAATGTCTATCACTTTACCACCAAATAAAGCGGTGGACTTGATAGAGGCTTGCAGGAGCCTTACTGGCATCAGGGATCCATCCATACGGCAGGTGGCCAGGGTAATTGGGAAGATAGTGGCTGCTTTTCCCGCAGCACAATTCGGACCATTACATTATCAAAACCTACAAAGAGCTAAAATTATAGCTCTTAAAAGACATGCAGGCCATTTCGACAGGCCTATGAAATTGCCAGAAAAGGCAAAAACCGAATTAAATTGGTGGATGGAGAATACTCAAAATTGTTCAAAACCCATCATTATCATCAATCCCTCGATCATCTTACAAACTGATGCCAGTGCCCAAGGTTGGGGAGCAACTAATACCACCACTAGTTGTGGAGGTAGATGGAATGCATTTGAACTAACCCAATTCAACACACTGGGGATTAACCATTCAGAAATGCTGGGAGCATTTCATGGCCTTAGGGCATACTGCTCAGACATGCACAAAATACATGTTAGATTACAAATTGACAATACCACGGTGGTGGCTTACATTAACAACATGGGTGGAATAAAGTCGATATCGTGTGATGAATTGGCTAACAATATCTGGCACTGGTGTCTGCAAAGAGAAATTTGGATTTCAGCCACTTACCTCCCAGGTAAACTAAATACAGTGGCAGACACCAGGTCACGCAAATTTAACGACAACATAGAATGGATGTTGGATCGAAAAGTGTTCACAGATATTGTAGAACGTTATGGGACACCAGATATCGACCGTTTTGCGTCCAGATTAAATCACCAACTGCCAACATATGTTGCTTGGGAACCAGACCCAGGGGCAGTAGCAATGGACGCTTTCACGCTACACTGGGGGGACTTGTTCTGTTATGCATTTCCCCCTTCTGCCTCATCAGTCGGGTCTTGCAGAAAATCAGACAAGACTCCGCATCGGGTATTTTGGTTGTGCCCGACTGGCCTACCCAACCATGGTTCCCAATGGTACAGAAGATGGCCACAGAACCTTGTATTAGGGTCAATAAACGACCTAACCTGCTTATACATCCCGTCACAGGAGAACACCACCCATGTCATGACCGCATGGACCTGTTGATTTGCAGGTTCTGAAACGGCCACTTTTGGGGTACGGACTCACCAGCAGAACCATAGATACCATCTCAGCATCGTGCAGGGAGTCCACCCGTAAGCAGTACCTGACCTACATCAGGAAATGGGAAAAATTCTGCTCTGCAACCAACACTACCTACGAATCAGCAACCATCACAGAAGTTCTGGAATTCTTGGCAACCCTTCACCATGACAAAGGACTGAGCTATAGTGCCATTAACTGTGCCAGGAGTGCCCTATCGACCTACCTGGGCAAGGGGAGTGACCAATTGGGCATTGGATCACATCCATTAGTATCAAAACTAATGAGAGGAATATACAATTCCAATCCCCCCAGGCCCAGATACAACCACACATGGGATATCAGCATAGTATTAACTATGCTGCGAGGATGGACACCTAACTCAGGACTTACCCTGGACAAGCTTACCTACAAGGTGGTAATGATCATGGCACTCGTCACGGCACAACGGGTCCAGTCCCTGCACAAATTAAATCTGGATGCCATGTCCATATCCAATGACAAAATCACCTTTTATGTGCAGGGGCTGTTAAAACAAGATCGACCCGGAACGTCTGGACATACTCTAGAGTTTCTAGCCTACCCGGCAGATACTCGACTTTGCATTGTCACTTTATTATCACGATACATCTCAGTCACAAAAAATCTCAGGGGCACGGAGAAAGCTTTGCTCATAAGCCACAAAAAGCCTCACCACAAAGTCACGGTGCAAACCATTTCTAGATGGATAAGGGTGGTTCTGGATGCGGCGGAGATAGACACTAATATATTTAAATCTCACTCCACCAGGGCGGCATCCACGTCGGCGGCTAGGATGATGGAGGTACCATTGGACCACATCCTGGCCACAGCGGGTTGGAGTAATGAGAGGACGTTTCATCGCTTTTATAATAAACCCGTGGCCTCCACTGACTCTTACGCAGGGAGAATTTTGAGCTCTGCCAAATAATTTACCCTTCATGGGATATATATTTTTGTGTTTGGTATGAATAAATACCTATTTTATTTTTCAGCCAGTGTTATGTCTGAATTACGTTCATCCTCTTATCCCAGCATAGCGGTGTGTGAGCATGGAGTTTCCAGGGCATGAAATCACAGAGCTTTGAAATCTTCACGTAGTCACTCACGTGACTCCGAAGTAAAATAGTAAGATTAAATGAGAACTTACCAGTTTGAAGTTTGATCTTTATTTTATGAGGAGTTACGATGAGGGATTACGTGCCCTCCGCTCCCAGCCCTCTATTATAAAGATCAACTGGTATGGAAGTTCTCTCTTATCTTACTATATTAGTCTACGTTGCCATCTGTGATTTCACACCACTGCTTTGAAGAATGTCGCGCATGCGTGCTGGCGGGGTCTTCACATAATCCCTCATCGTAACTCCTCATAAAATAAAGATCAAACTTCAAACTGGTAAGTTCTCATTTAATCTTACTATTAATGCTGAACACAGGGGCTTCCTGCAGTGGAACTAGCCAGATCAGCTTTATAGCATGAAATGAGTTGCTTAGGGAGCTTGAGTAATTGTCCCAGTGATACTGATGCATATTTTCTCTGCCACACTTTGTGCAAATTGCACCTTGGAGCTGCCAATTACAATTTTTTTTATCCATCAGTATGCATCTTTTATAGAGTTATAGAGCCCTTCGGCCCAATTTGCCATGCCAACCAACATGTCCCATCTACACTAGTGCCACCTGCCTGCATTTGGCCCTTATCCCTCTAAATCTGTCCGATCCATGTACCCGTCCAAATGTTTATTATAGGTTGTGATAATATCTGCCTCAACTACCTCCTCTTTTGACCAAAGAACCATTTTTAAGTACAAGCCTGCATTGCAAGTTGACTGATATGGCAGATGTTTCAGTAAAACTGCATGATATAGTAAACCTTCGTTTTCACACGAAGCAGCAGCAGCAGCAGGCTGCTCCAGTTCAATGCACACCAATTGCTAACCCAAACTGTGAAGCACAGATAATAAACACGGGTTCCTCTACTCTGTCAATATAACCCCACTCTGTCAATATATAATCTGTCACCTATATTGGTACACAATGTCTCAGAGTTTCCCGAATCTGCATTTGTTAGCTTCTCACATACATGAATTATTCAGAAAACTGAACTAATAATTCAGAATGTAATGTCAAAACACCAGAAAAACAGATTGACGACCAGTCACCAGACTCAAGAATAGCTTCTTCCCCACTGCCATCAGACTGCTGAACCAATAACCTCTTTCACACTCCCTCCTAGGGGGGCTGCCACATACTCTTAACTCTACCTATTTCAATTATTTTGTTATTGTACTTTAATATTTTTTGCGCAACTCAGACTGCACTACAACCTTGCAGCCTTCTGCTGTTTTGCAATTGGAGTCGTACTTTTTGTTGTATTTATCATTACCATACGCAAACCGTTTACTCTGTCCGCTTCATGTGACAAGGAATTTCATTGCACCCTGATGTATAGAACAAGAAACTAATCTGAATCAACTTTATCACTGGATTCACACATGATGGTCAGTCTCAACCGAATAAAACCTGTCAAGTCCCCCAGACAAACATGTTGAGATGGCTTCCAAATTAACAGAGGTGAACGGTGGCGCAGCGGTAGAGTTGCAGGCCTACAGCGCCAGAGACCCGGGATCGACCCCGAGTACGGGTGCTGTTTGCACGGAGTTTGTACATTCTCCCCATGACCACGTGGGTTTTCTCCGAGCTCTTCGGTTTCCTCCCACACTCCAAAGACATACAGGTTTGTAGGGTATTTTGCTTGGTATAAGTGTAATTGTCCCTAAAGGGTGTAGGATAGTGTTAATGTGCGGGGATCGCTAGTCAGCAAGGACTCGGTGGGCCGAAGGGGCTGTTTCCGTGCTGTATCTTTAAACTGAACTAAACTAAAGGTGTCCCATGGACCTGTCAAGAATAACCAAATGTTCTTTCTGGAAACATTCATTCCACCCAATCTAGTCTCAATCACTAACAAATTGATGGATAGTTTTGTCAGCGGTGCTATCATGCAGCACATATCAATAAGCGATGCTCAGTTAGCTTATATACTAATATGTACTTAGCTCAGACAATGTCACCATTAGTCCCTTTATATTTTTTGAAATCTCTTATAATAGAGATTGCTCAGCTTTACAACTGAAATACATATTCTACATTATTTTTCCCAAAGTTTGAAACTACAGAAATTCAATAATGTCCAAGGAAAAGGGGATTATGGATTACAAGACTAAACTATAGAACATAGCACAGGAATGGACCCTTTAGGCCCACAATGTTTGTGCCGAACATGATGCCTAGTAAAACTGATCTTATCTGCCTGTACATGATCCATATCCCTTTATTCCCTGCAATGCATGTGCCTATCTAAAAGCCTCTTAAACGCCACTATTGTATCTGCCTCCACCACCACCCCAGCAAAGCATTCCAAGCCCATGCCACTCTGTGTAAAAAACCTGCTCAGCACATCTCCATTAAACTTACACCCTCTCATCTTGTAGCTATGCCCTCTAGTGTTGGACATTTCCAAGCTGGGAAAAAGGTTCTGATCTACCCTATCTATGCCTTTCATAATTTTATATACTTCTATCGTCACCCCTCAATCGCTGACGTTCTAGAGAAAACAATCCAAGTCTATTCAACCTCTCCCTCTAATTCAGGCAGCATTCTGCCAAACCTCCACATCTCTCCTGTAATGGGGCGACCGGAACTGCACACAATACTCCAAATGCAGCCTATCCAAAGTCCAAAAGAGCTGCAGCACGATTCTTCTATTCATTGCACCTAACAATGAAGGCAAGCATGACATACGCCTTCTTTACCAGCCTATCTACTTGTGCTGCCACCTTTAGTGAGCCATTAATATATTAAAGTGAGGAGAGGGGTACATCAAGATTGAGATTTGAAGCCTGATTCAACCAGCAGTTCCCCCTCTAGTACATTAAAATATTGCCTCTATCACACTCAGTTGTGGATTGGCTATTACTGCTTACTTACCTGTATAGGTGACACAGCAGCTGCTGGTGGGGTTTTCAGAGGGCTTGGACTGAGAGGGCTTCTTGGAATGACGGCTGCAGTAGTGTTAGGGACAACTAGAAATCAAAAGTTATCTTTAGTCGAGAAAGTAACATCACATTCCAGGTGGAGTGGCATTTTGAAAACTAGTTAACACAAAGTAAGATCAAATTAATTACAATAATCTGCATAACCTCAAAAAGCTAAATATGGAACATTGAATGCAATCAATCCTGTGCCACAAAGATCTGTTGTCTATTGCATCAGACAGCTCTGTTCCATGAACCATTCTGATCGGCTTGGCAATATGTTGTGCTTATTGCTTTGAGAAAGAATTTACATGCAAGCTTATTTTTAAGTGCAAATGCTATTGTATTTAAGTTGTATGATAATAAAATTCATGAGTTACTCTATTTGGCACATATGGGAACCTAATCTCTCACTTAAAATATCATGTGTTAATAAAAATAATTAAAAATGTAAAATATATATATTTGAATTACTGTACTTAGAACTGAAATTAAATGGTGTGTTGCTTTGCAGTAACATTTTGCTGATGGAAAGACGAAGAGAAGTTGTGTGACACCAGTTTGTTAACTAAACTAATACCTCAGGAAAACATGAAGTGAAAAGTTTTAAACTTGCAAAGTAGTACAATGAAATGACACTGACATCAATCAACCACACTATGGGTAGAGTTTAACGATAAGAAAGGTGTTATCATTCTAATGGGATTATACCATAGCCCCCCCCGAGAGCCAGTTGGATATAGAGGAACAGATACATAGACAAATTACAGAAAGATGTAAAAGCAAAAGGGTGTGACACAGTGGGTGACTTTAAATTTCCCAATATTGACCGGGAGTTACTCAGTGCGAAAGGCTTAGAAGGGGCAGAATTTGTGAGGTGCATCCAAGGTGGTTTCCTGAAACAGTATGTGGATAGTCCAACTCAAGGGGGGACATACTGAAACTTGTATTGGTCAGGTGGCTGGTGCGTCAGTGGAAAAGCATTTTGGCAGCAATGACCACAATTCTATAAATTAATCATAGGACCACTGGATGCTGGAGAAGTAGTAACGGGGAATAAAGAAATGGCAGACAGACTGACTAAGACGCTTGCGTCAGACTTCACAGCGGAAGACGCCAGCAATACGTCAGTGAGTGCAGTCGCTATTACTGAGGATAATGTGGTTGGGAAGCTGAAAGGTCTGAAGGTAGATAAGTCACCTGGACCAGATACACTACACCCCAGGGTTCTGAAAGAGGTAGCTTTAGAGATTGTGGAAGCATTAGTAGTGATCTTTCAGAAATCACTACAGTCAGGAATGGTTCCAGAGCAAAATCGCAAATGTAACTCCACTGTTTAAGAAGGGAGAAGGCAAAAGAAAGGAAATTATAGACTGTGTTAGCCTGACTTCAGAGGCAAGATTTAAAAGTTATTATTAAGGATGTTTCGGGGTACTTGGAAGCACATGATAAAATGGGCTGAAGTCAGCATGGGTTTGTTAAGGGGAGATCTTGTTTGACTATTCCGTTGGATATTCAGAGAGTCAGTGGACATGGTTGACTTGGATTTTCAGAAGGCCTTTGATAAGGTGCCACATGTGAGGTTGCTAAACAAGATAGGCGCCCATGGTAATTAGAAGCAAGGTACTGGCATGGATAGAAGATTAGCTGACTGACAGAAGGCAAAGAGTGGAAATAAAGGGGGCCTTTTCTGGTTAGCTGCCAGTGACTAGTGGTATTCCGCAGAGGTCCGTGTTGGGTCAGCTACTTTTCATGTTATATGTGAATGATCTGGACGATGGAATCGATGGCTTTGTGGCCAGGTTTGCGGATGATACGAAGGTAGGTGGAAGGGCAGGTAGTGTTGAGGAAGCGTGGAGTCTGCAGAAGGACTTGAACGGGTTAGGAGAGTGGGCAAAGAAGGGGCAGATGGAATACAGCATAGCAAAGTGTATGGTAATGCACTTAGGTAGAAGGAATAATGGAATAGACTATTTTCTAAATGGAAAAAAGTTTCAGAAATCAGAGAGGATTCCCAAAAGGTTAATTTGCGGGTTAAATCAGCCGTAAGGAAGGCAAATACAATGTTAGCATTCATTTTGAGAGACACTGGTCAGTCCACATTTCGAATATTGTGAGCAGTTTTGGGCCCCATAGCTGTGGAAAAATATGCTGGCATTGGAGACAGTCCAGAAGAGGTTTACGAGAATGATCCCGGGAGCAATTTTTTTTAAAACACAGAGAGTGGTGGGTGCCTGCTACCGAGGATGGTGATGGAAGCAGATAGGATAATAACATTTAAGAAGTTTTTAGATCGGCTCATGGATATGCAGGGAATGGAGGAATATGAATCACGTACAGGCAAGCAGATTTATTTAACGACATCATGTTTTGCATCAGGTCCCGAAGTGCCTGTGCTGCGCTGTTTCTACGTTTAAGTGCAGTAGAAATTCCCTACCTTGGGAAGCACTGTCGAAGGATTTAATTAGTGTTTTCACAGTTGGGGACGGTTCAGAGGACGTAGATGATCTGCGACTCAGACCCATTCCTTGTCTTAAAGCAGCAAGATCTCGCTCTACAGCATTCATGTAATTGTACATACGCCCCCGCTCTTCATCTTGCCTGAAGATTACATTTAATGATACCGTTCAGTGTATAAAACATCTTTCAGCGCATCAAACAGACATCTTACAACAAACTCTATTAAATTCAATCAGATAATAATTTTTTAAATCCTAAACCTTCATTGGGAAGAAGCAATCACATTTCATAAAGTTTTTATTATAATCAAATCCCACCTTCAACTTTTTCCCCTCTTCTATCTCTCTCCAGAATCTTGAACTAATTTAGTCTGCATTTATCACAGCACAATCCCACAATCCCTTGAATCTAGATAACTGTTTCTCTGTCCTAAACATTTAAAATATTCGAATACTATGTTATCTTGTTCTTTTGAATCAGAGATCAATTCCTCAGTTCAAACTGTGTTAATTCTTTTCAAAACCAGCAGAACTTTATGTGAAGCACTTTGACACTTGAACAAAATCAATTTCCTGAAATTAAAATTTTTGGCACTCAGCCAATACATCAATAAACATTCAGAACAAAGAATCAAGGTTTGTTGGTTTCATAATCCGATGTATAATGGCCATGAATACTTAAATGTTTCATCCATCCATTGGAATTCTTTGCCCACTTCCTGACTGATTTTTCATTTGCTGTTGCTCAGCGCAAGATACCACATTTTTAGAATGGATTCTCAGTCACCGTAATTATTGTTGAATGCTAATTCCTTCAATTCACTTACCCATGAATAAAACGATAAAATGAAACTAAAAGAAACTAAGAACAAACTAACCAGTTGATCTTTCCCGAAATGTTTCTTCTAACCCATAATATCCCCAATTATTGTCTGTATTAAATCTATCTGCCAGATGTACCCCGTGCAGTCATGGGTGGATTTGGTCCATGTGACGATTTTGCCACTTTTAAGGATCTTTTACTTATTATTGGTATTGGTTTATTATTGTCACCTGCATTAGGATACAGTGAAAAGTTTACATGCCATCCCGTCAAATCATACTGTACATGAGTAGAATCAAGCTGTGCACAGCTACAACAAGTAGTACAAAGAAAAACACACCATTGTACAGATTGTAGTGTTTGTTACACATTAAAAGTGTTACAGTTGGAGAAAGAGCAGATAAAAATAGAGCAAGGTCTGCAATGAGATAGGTTGAAAGATTTGGACTACACACTAGCTTATGGGAAGGCTGTTCAGTAGTCTGATAACAAGGAGGAAAAGCTGTCCTGAGTCTGGTGATGCATGCACTTCAGCTTTTGTATCTTCTGCCCGACTGGAAACGGGTGAAGAGGAATTGACTGGGATGAAAATAGTCCTAAATTACATTGGCTGCTCTTCCAAAGCTGCATGAAACGGAGTGGGTGGGGGGAGAGAGAGGCTGGTTTGTTGGATTGGATTGAGAGGTTGGTAAGAGTCGTTGGAGTTGAAAGGAAGGATGTCACTAAGCTAGAAAGAGCGCAAGGAAGATTTACGAGAATGTTTCGAGGACTAGAGGAACTGTGCTCTAGGGAGACGTTGAACAGACTAGGACTTTATTCCTTGGAGTGCAGAAGGCTAACGGGTGATCTTATAGAGGTTTGCGATTATGAGAGGAATAGATCGCAAAAATGGGCCGACTTTTACCCAGAGTAGGAGAATCAAGAACCAGAGGACATAGGTTTAAGGTGAGAGGGGAAAGATATAATAGGAACCTGAGGGGCAACCTTTTCACACAGAGGGTGGTGGGTATATGGAATGGGCTGCCAGATGAGGTGGTTGAGGCAGGTACTATAAGAACATTTAAAATAAAATTGGACAGCAGTGCCCAGCGACACCAGAAATCTCCCTGACTTCCCACATCACGCAGGAGCATACCACTGCCGTAGCTGCCATTTCCAGTACCCTTCACAAAGCAACCTCTCGAGCTAAAGCCTTATCCTTACTCTCCACAAAGTAGCCTCTCGAGCTAAAGCCTTACCCTTACTCTCCACAAAGCAGCCTCTCGAGCCAACGCCTCACAATTACCCTCCACAAAGCAGCCTCTCTCGTGCCAAACTTTCGCATTTCAACTAATGGCTGATCGCCGCAGGCCACTCCACGATATCCATCATCCTGTTTATACATCGATTGGGCACACTCACTCCGGGATGCTAACTGCTTCCAGCTGCAAACCTGAGTCTGCCCTTGATAAGTGTGTTGACTTTTAAAAGTCCCAATCCTCTGTTGCTGCTTTGCACATTTTTGCTTGGGTTTGTCTTGATTGTATTCATGTATAGTATTGCTTTCAATGTACGTCACATGTACAGTGAATGTACACGTGACCTGTACATCACATATGACACATGTCACAGTGCATGTGACAATAATAAACCATTAATAATATCTGTTTGATGAGGGAGCCAAGATCTTCCCGACAACAGAAGGCTCGAGGCCCCCGACCCGGGGGAGGACAAAGAAGGGAAGAGATTTAACTTTTTTTTCCGCCTTCCATCACAGTGAGGAATGTGGAGGAGTCACTGTGGTGGATGTTTATGTTAAAATGTATTTTGTGTGTTTTGTTGCTTTTTATTGGTATGAATGTATGGCAAATCAAATTCCTCGTATGTTGCAAAAATATGTGGCTAATAAAGTATGATTATGATGATAATTAATGGCTGTTAATATTAATAATGAAAGAAATTAAAATAATGGACATTAATAATAGATTAAACCAGGACATCCGATTCCTAATTCTTTAGTAAACAGGGGTTCCCCTCTTCCATCGTAGATAGGCCCTTCACTAGGGTCTCCTCGATACCCCGCAGGTCCGCTCTTTCTCCCCCTAGTTGCAACAGGGGCAGAGTCCCCCTAGTCATCACCTTCCACCCCATCATCGTCGCATACAGCACATAATCCTCTGGCATTTTCACCACCTCCAACGGGATCCCACCACTAGCCACACCTTCCCATCTCCACCCCTTTCCACAGAGACTGTTCCCTCTGCAACTCCCTGGTTAACCTATCCCTTCCCACGACAATATTTTCAGATGAGGTAAAGGTTCACTTGTACCTCCTCCATCATCTACTGTATCTGCTGTTCCTGGTGTGGACTTCTATATATCGGTGAGACCAAGCTCAGGCTCGGTGATCGTTTCGCTGAACACCTGCGCTCAATCTACCTAAACTTACACGATCTCCCGGTTGTTAAACACTTTAACTCCCCCTCCCATACTGACCTCTCTGTCCTGGGCCTCCTCCAATGCCAGAGTGAGGCCCAGCGCAAATTGGAGGAACAACACCTCATATTTCACTTGGGTAGCTTACACTCCAGTGGTATGAACATTGATTTCTCTAACTTCAAGTAACCCTTGCCTTCCCTCTCTCTCCCTCCCCCTTCCCAGTTCTCAGTCTAGTCTGACTGTCCTCGTTTACATTTTTTCTGCTTTTCCTTGATCTCCATCCCGTCTCGTTTTCACACCTTACACTTCCTTATCTCTCTATCTCCCTCTCCCCTGACTCAGTCTGAAGACTGTACTTGACCCGAAACGGCACCCATTCCTTCTATCCAGAGATGCTGCCTATCCCGCAGAGTTACTCCAGCATTTTATGTCCATCTTCAACCTAATTCTAAACCTGGGTGGCGTGAATGTTACCCACCACATACCGCCCAATAAATATGATTACGTTTCCCTGTCTGTGGGTAAAGTCTATGCCATTATCAAAAAAGTTGTAGAGAGCTGTAACGTCCCCACTTTACTCATTGATGAGGCAGCTAAATAGTTGTCCTAGAACAGTACCCTGAGGAACAGCTTAGATGAATGGGCTTCAGGAACTATATAACCTGTGGAGCTTTTCCATTAATTCCTATTGACTAGGCTCTCTGATGGCACACTATGTCAAATGCTGCCTTGACATCTCTCCCCACTTTAAGGGGCTTCTGAAAATATAGACACTTTCACACCTACCATGTTGGTAAATAAGCTTATAGAGTCATAAAAGTATACAGCACGGAAAAAGACTCTTTTACCCAGTGAGTCCACAACAATCAAAAAACTGGTTTTGCTCTAATCCTACCTCTCCCATGTTAATCCCCCTACATTTCCATCAACTACATTGCCCAGATTCAACCTCTTATCTGCATATCAGGGGCAATTTATAGTGGCCAATTAATGCAATCACCCATCCATTTTGATGATGAGGGAGGAAACTGGAGTACTCAGAGAGCCCAATGCAGTCACAGGAACATTGTCAAACTGCGCACATACAGTACATGTCAGGATCAAACCTGGGTTGCTGGAGCTGTGAGGTAGCTCTTGTATTAGGTGCACCACTGTGCTACACCAAATATTCTTCTCAAAATTTATATTACACTTCAATGATTAATTTTCCCAAATGTTCATCTCCCAGATTTTTCAAAACCATTTCAAGTGTCTCCCTACTTTGGTTGCTACAATCAATAACAAAATACCCCCCCCCCCCCCCCAACCTCATGCTTCACACTTTATACTGCTTTCTCTTTGGCTCTCCAATAATCCTTTCACAAGAATCATGTATCAATATAAATACTCAATTGCACACAATAACACACTGCAATCACCCAGACCGGGATGCAGTTCCAGCTAATGTACAACGTACCAAATCACATCACAACATCCCACGTACTTGCGTGCCTTCACTTCCTCTAGTTCTTTGGTGAGCTTCTCACTCTTCTCGATTGACTCGTGTAGTCTGCGCCTTAGGTCACTGATCTCTTCTTGTGCTTCAGATTTAATGTCATTAGCGATGACAACAGCAGTCTGGAGGTCGGCTTGAAACTGCCTCCACTCTGCTGACTCCTCCTGTTTGAAAAAAAATCTATTTTAACTAAAACCAAGTGCTACATTCATCTCTTTTCATAATAGCAGGATGATCTCATCACCCCAAATAACACAAATATTTGAGATATGAACTGAAGAGTGGGTTGAGTGTAATAGGGACTGCAGATGCTGGTTTACACTAAAGGAACAGTCTATCAATCATATACAAACATACATAGGAACAACCAGTCAATTATATACATCCCAATACACACTGATTATAAAATATAACTACAAGGTTACTTTGTTCTCACTTACAGTAAGGGAGGGAAAGCAAGGGAGGGGGAAGTAAGGGGGGGTAGTAAGGGGGAGTTGTAAGTGGGGTGGGGGAAGTATCGGAGGTGGGGGAGAAAGGGGAGCAGGATGGGGAGTTTTTGTAGGTTTCCTAAAATTGGAGAATTCAATGTTCCTACCGTTGGGCTGCAGGCTATCCAAGCGGAATATGAGGTACTGCTCCTCCAGTTTGCATGTGGCCTCACTCTGGCAATGGGGGAGGTCCAGGACACAAAGGTCAGTAGGGGAATGGGAATTACAGTGGCTAGCAACTAGGTGATCCGGTAGGCCTTGGTGGACCGAGCGCAAGTGTTCGGCCAACGATCCCTGAGTGTATGCTTGGTCTCTGTATATATGACAGTCCCGCCATCCCGGCAATTAACCTTGTGAACCTGTGCTGCACTCCCTCAATTGCAAGAATGTCCTTCCTCAAGTTTGGAGACCAAAACTGCACACAATACTCCAGGTGTAGTCTCACTAGGGCCCCGATGATGGGTTGAACATCCTGTTTCTATGCTGTATAACTCCATTATGTTTCACTGAGGGGGGGGAAATGATCTTCAGCATAAAGTTGAAAGTAACAGCAATCAAGTTTCTAGCAAACGGGTTTGGTATAAGAATTTAAATACAATCTTCATTTAGAAAGAAAGCAATTCAAAATGCATTAAAAAGAAAGTTACCCTGAGTCTCCTGTTAAGTATTTTGGTCTCCCTATCCATGTCATACTTCAGGTCGTGAAGCTTTTTCACCGAGTCTGTGGAGAGGAAGATTCACAGGAAGTACCAATTTATGAAATTTCCAATTGTTCAGTCATTTAGCAGCATCCCAGATTTATAGTCACTTCATAAAGCCAGAGACCTCAAGCACTGTGTTGACAAATCATTGAGAATTCTCAGAAATCACCGGAAACATTGTTATGTCCAAAGATAAGTCCCAATGTTCGTAATTCTCCGCAGCTCACAGTGTGCTCAAGAATCTCCAGAATACTTGCAGTCACAAGTCTCAGAGCACACATTATGTTCATGAGCACATCTGCAATAACCAGCAAATGGGAGAGGGAGGGAGATGGGGGGGGGGGGGGGAGGAGAGAGATGGGGGGGGGGGGGGGGGGAGGAGACAGAGAGTGGGGAAGCCAGATTGTATGTGGGGGAGAGACAAAAACGGAGATCGAGCAGTCAAGGAAACAGCTTGAATTCAAGAGAGAGCAAATATAGTAAAATAGAGGGAAGGGATTTGTCAACCTTTGAATAAACAAATAGAATGGAGTTTTGTTGTGCTGATTAGATTTTTCTATACTTACTTTCTAAGTCTGAAATTATGAGATTGTCATGGAGTTTGACTGTCCGATGCTGTTCCACTTCATCTTCAAGTTCAAAAATGGTCTCCTTCATGTCATTTACCTCAGTTTCCTTTTCTTCCAGGTCTGATCGCTGTTTTTCAACAGTCAGACTAAGTTCGTCTATCTGTTTTTTGGCTTCTTCCTGAAAGATTCTGTATTCATCTTCAACCTAAAAATAACAGTTTAAAAACTATCAACGACACCACACAGGAATAAATCACAGCAAATGGATATTAGCTTTAAGGAAATTAGCTTGGACTTGGATTGTCTTCTCTTGAACACTGGAGGCTGAAGGGAGACCTCACACAAGTATACACAATTATGAACAGCATAGACAGGATAGACAGTCAGAAGCTTTTTCCCAGGATGGAACTGTTAAGGACTAGAGGGCATAGTTTTAAGGTGAAAGTTTAAGGGAGATCTTCAGGGCAAGTATTTTTACAAAGAAGATGGTGGTTTGCGGAAACATGCTCCAGGGATGGGGGCAGATACAATAGTGCCATTTAAGAGGATTTAAGATCAATACATGGATATTCAGAGAATGGAGGGATATAGATCATGTGCAGGCAGATGAGATCCGTTTATCTTGGCATCGTGTTTGGTTGTACTTTGTGGACCAAACAGCCTGTTCTGCTATATGCAACCGAGACTTAAAGATGGTATCCCTGGTGCCAGGGTCCTGGGTATCTTGGAGCAACTGCAGAACATGCCCAAGTGGGGATGGGGGGAAAGCACCCAGAAGTCTTTATGCATGTTGGCACAAAGGACAAAGGTAGGGAAAGGGGTGAAGTCCTGCGGAGTGAGCGTAGGCAGTTAGGTTAAAGATTAACAAGCTCTCAAAAGTAGTAATCTGTGGATAACTCCCATTGCAACATACTAGTGAGGGCAGGAATCGGAGAAAATGTCTGCTGATTGTGTGACTCAGCAGTTGGTGCAGGGCGCATGAATTCACATTTTTGGACCTTGGGGATTTCTTCTGGGACAGAAATGACCAGTATAAGAGGGGCAAGTTGCACCTGAACTGGATAGGGAGCAACATTTCTTATACAGGAAGGTTTGCTGGTGTTACTTGGCTGGTTTGTTAGTTTAATCTAGAGAGGGTGAGAACCAGAGTAGTTGGGCAGCAAATGGAAGGACTGATGGAACGGTAGAGGTTAGGACCAGTAAGTCTCAAAGGAAGGACAGGCAGGAAGAGGTTAAGGAATATGTTGAAGTGTGTTTATTTCAATGCAAGGACTATTGTGGGAAAAGCAAATGATCTGCATTGGTGTTTGTTGTGGCCATTGTGGATACTCAGTTGCAAGGGGGACATGACTGGCAGCTCAACGTTCCAGAGGTTCGATGTTTCACACAAGGCAAAGAAGGAGGTAAAAGACGTGGAGGAGTTGCTCTACTAATACGGGAGAATGACACGGCGACACTCAGAGAGAGGACATACTTGACAGTTCACCCACTGAAGCAATATCGGTAAAGCTCAAAAAGT
This sequence comes from Raja brachyura, assembly GCA_963514005.1. Next base: position 16,734,030 of record OY740808.1, read on the forward strand.
GCACACTCTAATGGGATTGTACTAAAGATTGTACTCCAATAGCTAGTGGAGACAGGACATGTAGACAGATTACTAGAAGATGCCAAAGCAACAGGGTTGTCTTAGAGCGTGACTTTAACTTCCCTAATATTGACTGGAACTTGCCCAGTGCCCAAGGCTTGGACAGGATTGAATTTGTTTGGTGAATCAAAGAGGGTTTTCTGAAACAGGATGTGGATTGTCCAACCTGAGTAGGGAACGTATTGGACCTTGTTGTGGGAAACGAATCTGGCCAGGTGACTGGTGTTTCTATGGAGGAGCATTTTGTGGATAGTGATTATAACTCCATACGTTTTAAGATTGTTTTGAATAGGGAGAAGTCTGGATGTTGCGGAAGGTACTATATTGGAGTAAGGCAAATTACAACATTATTAGGCAGGAGCTAACAAAGAATAACTTGGTTGCAGTTGTTATTGGGCAAGTCCACATCTGTGGGGGTCATTTAAAAGCCCATTGATCAAAGTTCAGGACTGGCACGAGGAGGAGGGATGCAGATTTGGTTAAAAAGGACAAGGTGACATATGCAACATTAAAGAAGAAGACATTAGAACGGGCCTTTGAGGAATATAAAACGAGGAAAGAACTCAAGCAGGCAATTAGAAAGGCCAAAAGGAGCCAAGTGCTGGCCTTGGCAAGTCAGATCAAAGAAAATCCCAAGGCCTCAATTTACATTAAAAACAAGAGTAACCTGGAAGGTAGGACTTCTCAAGGATAATGGAGGGAATGTGCTTGGAGTCAGGGAATGTAAGCAAGGTACTAAACAAGTACTTTGGATCTGTTTTCACCAAAGCGCACATGGAGGACAGTGAGATCTATGTGGAGAATACTAATATGCAAGGGCAGAACAGCAAAGTGCTAGAGTAACCCAACAGGCCAGGCAGCATCTCTGGAGAATATTGATAGGTGACGGTTTGGGTCAAAATGCTTTTTCAGGCTGATTGTGGTGGGAGAGAAGAAAGGTGGAAAAAGGAAGAGGCAGGACAAAATGTGGCAGGTAATAGGTCAATCTACTGAGGGAGGGTTTTGATAGGCAGATGGTTAGAACTCAGATAAGGAAGGTGTGAGACAGATTTGAAGAGATGCAGATTGCGAAGCCAGAAGGATGAAAGTAGCAGAGAGAGGGGATAGGTGGTGGGTGGAGGAAGAAAATGGTGGTCCATGTGGATGGATGGAGGATGGGGGGGGGGGGGCTCGTGAGAGGTTACCCAAAATTCTAATATTCAATGTTTATGCTGTTGAGTTGTAAGCTACCCAAGTGGAATGTGTGGCGCTGCTCCTCCAGTCTGCGTATGACCTCACTCTGGCAATGGAGGCGGCCCAGGACAGAAAGGTTAGTATGGGAATGGGAATTAAAATGGTCAGCAATTGGGAAATCCAGCAGGACTTGACGGACTGAGTCATCCCCCCCCACCCCCCTATTTTCTTCCTTCCTAATTGCTGATTATTTTAATTGCTTCGAAATTAGCAACTCTTCAAACCTATCTCACACATTCCTTTATTATATCTGGCCTTTGTTCCAAACATCTGCCAAGCAAAAGCCCCCTTCGTCTATGTCGAACTAATACCTGCTACATTTGTCCTACCTCTCCCCTTTTCCAGCTATCTTCTCTCCCTCTGCAATCAGTCTAAGGAAAGGTCTCAACCCAAAACAGTACCTATCCATGTTTTCCAGAGATGATGCCTGACCTGCTGAGTTACTCCAGCACTTTGCATCATTCTGTGTTTAGTTTAGAGATACAGCAGGGAAATAGACCCTCTGGCCCACTAATGATCACCCATACACTAGTTCTATCCTAGACACTAGGGGCGATTTACAGAGCCAATTAACCTATAAACCTGCGTGTCTTTGGAATGCGGAAGGAAACCGGATAAAACCCATGTGGTCATAGGGATAACAGGGGTGGGATATTGCAATCTTCACGTGGTCCACCCTGTTTCAACAAATGCAATCAACCTGGCGTGCACAAACAGAAGATCAAACAGAACAAGTTGTCCTACAACTTTCGGCTGTGCACGCCATACGGAGGAAGAAGACGACAGGGATAACATACAAACTCCATTCAGACAGAACCCACAGTCAGGATCGAGCCCAGGATCAAATCTCCTGCACTAAAAGGCAGCAACTCTACTGCTACGCCACTCTTCCACCCCTGTATATTAACCAACATCTGCATTTCATTGTTTCTACAATATGCATGGGCAGTTTGAGATTAAGTTGGAGGTGGTGTTGGGACTCTTGCATTAGTGGATAAATTTCCATGTCCGGATGAGATCTATCCCAGCTCATCGAGAAAGGCAAGAGTAATTGCAGGAGCCAACATAAATATGTTGGCATCTTAATTAGGTACAGCCACTTTTTATAGGGCAGTTCATATTCCTTGGGTAGCTAACAACCTAATGGTTTGAACATTAAATTCAATTTTAGGTAACAAACATGCAAACAAAAGCCCCCCCCCCCCTTCCCTGTACCCCACCTGGATGCACACCTATTTCTCTCCCCCCCTCCCACCCCTCCCTCCCTCTACCTATATTATTGTTCTGGCTTCACAATTCACACCCTCTACTATCCTTATTTCACACTTTTTTGTCATTTCATCTCAGGCCTTTGTCCAACCGTCTGCCAATAAACAAACCCTCATCTGGAACCACCTATTACGAGTCAGACTTTGTCCTGCCCTCACAACTCTTCCAGCTTTCTCTCACGCCCTGCCACAATCAATCTGAAGAAGAGTCCTGACTCAAACCATCCCCCCTTCGTGTTCTCCAGAGATGCTACTTGACTCGCTGAGTCAGGCTAGCACTTTGTGTCTTATTTTGGATGTAATTGTATATGGTTTAATTAATAAGTCTGCAGTGACACCCAGGTTGCTGGAGTCATGGAATGTGAAGAGGACTGTCAAAGTTTCTAGCAGAATGTAGATTAGCTACAGAAATAATCGCAGACACGGCAGACACCTGTTTAATCTGAGCAAATGTGAGGTGTTGCATTTTGGGCAGTCTAATGCAAGGGGAAAATATACAACTAATGGCAACAGCATTAATGGACAAAGGGATCTTTGGGTCCAATCCCATAACAGCCTGAAAGGGGCAACACAAGGAGAGTAGTAAATAATAATTGGTTGAGGCATTGAGTATATTAGTCAGGAAGTCATGATGCAGCTTTATTGGACTTATTTGGAGTAATGCATGCAGTTCTGGTGGCCCCAATATAGTAAAGATGTGGAGGCTTCGGAAAGGGTGCACAGGAGATTTACCAGAATGATAACTGGATGATCAGGTATTAGCTACAACGAGATTGGACAGACTTGAGGGGACACCTGTCTGAAGTATGTGGGATGCGTGGATACGATAAAAAGAACCTTCTAAAATTACGTTCCACTGTTATATCTGTCTCCATTATCACCACAGGTAGCGCGATCCAGGCACCCACCGCTCTCTGTGTAAAAGAACTTGCCCAGCACAGCTCTTTTAAATTGTGCCCCTCCCACTTTAAAGCTATGCCTTCTAGTCTTACCACCATTACAAAAAGAATGTGCAGGGAACGGAGGGATATGGATCACATGCATGCAGACAAGATGAGTTTACATGTTTGGTAAGGGGCCTGTAGCTGTTGGATGATCAGCCATGATCACAGTGAATGGCGGTGTTGGCTTGAAGGGCTGAATGGCCTACCCCTGCACCTATTGTCTAAAAGCTATACGAATCACCAATAGACACAGATGAGGTGCCAGACGATTGGAGGGTGGCTAATGTTGTGCCTCTATTTAAGAAGACTGCAAGGGCATGACCTTCACTGTGAATGGCAGGGCTCTCTGGACTGTTGTAGTGAAGATAAATTTTATTGATTTTGAAGGGAAACTGGAATTGATTTTCTGAGACCAAAAACCATGTTAACAAACGATGGAGCAAAGACGAATCTGTTTCCAGGAGCAGGTATACGATCACAGATTAAAGGGAGAGGGTTAAATGACAGAAGATGTTTTCAGGAATATCTGATGCATTTTCTGAAAGTGCAGGTAAGCTGATTCAATAACGATTCTGAGAAATATTTGTACAGATATTTGAAAGGAAAAGAAAATCTGCAGGGTTATGACAAAGTGCCAGGAAAGTCATGGGCAGTCATGTTGCAGTTATACAAGACGTTGGTGTTCAGTTCTGGGCACCATGTTTTGGGAAAGATGTTGTTAAGCTGGAAAAGGTGAAGAGAAGATTTACAAGGATGTTGCCAGGGCTCTAGGGCCTGAGCTATAGGGAAATGGTTGAGCAGACTGGGCCTCTATTCCCTGGAGCGCAGGAAGATGAAGGGTGATCTTATAAAGATCATGAGAGGAATAGATCAGGTGGACACAGAGTCTTTTGTTCAGAGCAGGGAAATTGAGAACCAGAGGGAATAGGTTGAAGGTATGTGGGAAGGTGGGGTGGGGTGTGGGAGTTTTAATAGGAACCTGAGGGGTAATATTTTCACACAAAGGGTGGTAGGTGTATGGAACGAACCGCCGGAGGAGATAGTTGAGACTATCGCAATGTTTAAGAAAAATTTAGACAGGTACACGGATAGGACAAGTTTAGAGGGATATGGGCCATATCCCACGCAGGCAGGCAGGACTACTGTAGAAAGGGCATGTTGGTTGGTGAGGACAAATTGGGCCGAAAGGCCTGTTTCCACACTGTATGAATCTATGACTCTAAGTGGAATCATTTTAAAAAAGCACTATAGGGAAGATTGAAAGGCTTATTCCTGTTGCTTAATCTATTGACATTAAGCTCTGCTTCCAAGGACGTTTGTCTCTGGTTATAAAAGTATTCTTCGATTTAAAAACCAACACAACCCCACAACTGGGCAGGAGCAGAGGCTGAAGTCCAGCCTCTGCGCTAACTAGCAGCAATCTTAGGACATCTACGATGACTCTTTCTGCTCTCTAATTCTCATATGCAGACTTCTGTGGGTTTTTCAGCAGTTGGGTTGGAAATAAATGGTGTGAAAGGAACATTACGTAGAAGTTGGATTCTTTCAATTATCACAGAACACAAGAACAGAAAACGTGTGATAGAAATGTAGAACACTGTAACTGGGCTGCAGCTCGAGTACTGTGTACAATTCTGGACATAGGAGAGCTATGGATGCATTAGAGAGGAGAAATGTCTAAATGTTATGAGTTATGAAGTGAAATTTGCCTTAGCTGGGAGTAATGCACAACTCAAACATCAGAAAGCATTTCAGGTAGGAATTAATTATACAGACAGCTAACTGATTTTTAAAAAATCATTAGCTTCAACCCAAATATAAGCACTAACAAGTCTACAGACAGGAATTTACACACTTGGTGCCCACAGACATATTTCACGCAAGTAGATTTATACAAGCCCTGTTGTTTCCCTTAGAAGTGATCGTTGTGGACAACTTTAAACCATTATACCTTAGCTAAGGTATCCTGTAGTCGATTAGCATCGTTACGAGTATGGGCCAGTTCCTCCTGGAGGTTGTTATACAAGGCCTCAATTTTCTCTTTGTCCAGTCGTGTCGCCTCCAACAGTTCCTGTAAATCGGACTTGTCACTTGCACTGTGAAAAGCATACAATTCGGCGACTTTCTGTTTCTCGTGTTCTAACATTGCCTTGAACCTGTTCAGCTCAATCTGATCATTTGCAACTGTTACTTTGTATTCTTCCAATGCACCAGCAATCGCTGTTTTGGCCTTTTGCTCGGAATCCATGATCCGTTCCATTTGGTGGTTTCGTTCTTTCAGAGCACCTATCAATTCCTGTGCATCTTTGTTGTCTTGTTCTGCCATTTTTAGAGTGTTGCTTAAATGTTGTTGTACTCCAAGGAGCTGCTCACGTTCAAAACGTGCATTTTCAGCTAGATCCATGTAACGCTGCTCGAGATCCATGTAGCGGCCACTTTTTACATCTTCATCTAGAACGTAAGAAATATGGTGCTCATTCAGCAAAGACAGGAAATACTCATTCTGCCTGCTGAAATGTTCCAGTTTATCACTTTGCTGGCATAAGGAGTCCATCAGAATGACTTTTTCCTCCCCGAACCTCTCATTTTCAGAATTCAGCTCCTGTGTAATCTGTTGGAGGTCTGCAAGTTCCTGAAGGGTGGCCTGGAGCTCCTCCGCTGTGCTGTGTTGATTCTCTTCCATCTGGTGAATACGCTCTGTTAAACAGGCCACCGAGACTTCACTCACATTCCCACTACTCCCCTTCCTTGACCGCTCCCTGATTGGTGCGCCCTCAGATTCAGAAGACGACGAGGGAGCATCTAATGCATCATCGCTAGAGGTTAGGGGCTGGTAGACCTCACTAGATTCACTGTCCAGATTGTCAAGAGAATTGCTGCGGTTGTCAGTTAAAGTGTTCTCATCCTGACTCAGGAGATCTTCCATAGAACCAATTGCTGATCCCTCTACTGAGGAAGTTAATGTGCCGCCATCACTTTGGCTGCCAGCAACTACCTCAGGACTTGAGGACTGAAAGCCAAATAGCTTCTCTGCATTGTCTATCTTTTGCTCCAAAGAGAAACCAAGAGCATTTAGTCGATCTTTTAGCATTCGGTTCTCACTTTTCATCTGGTTCAGCTCATCCCGGAATGTACTGTTCTGCTCTTCCAACTGGAGCAGATTTGATTCTGTATCTCTGGACTGATGGGGTACAGCACCCTCTTTTGTCTCAGGCTTCTCCTCACCCTCGAGCAAATCATTGCTCAGTCCCAGTTGAACACGCATATCTCTCAGTTCGTTTCTCAGGTGCAGAATCTCCATGTCCTTATTTTTAGCTAAAGCAAGAAGATCTTTTACCTTTGCTTCTAGAGCAACTTTATCACTGATCTGACCATCCGACTTGGATTTACTAATTCGAGTCTCAGATTCTGCTGCCATCCGACCATGTGTGCGTTTAATAACATCATTACCTCCCTGGCTGGAAGATGCCAATTTTTTTATTGTGCTCTGTCGGGAACGCTCACGAGTTTTATCTCTACTACAATTGATCTCTTTATTTCCTGGAGCTGGATTCCTTTTGGAAGTTGCACTCACACCTGATGACGAAAATAAACAGAACTCTTAATCATCCACAGCTAACATCTGAAAAGTTACATATCAGACATTAATATTATTCGCAACTTAGTTATAGTTTCATCACGAGAGATTGTGAAAACAATTCTAAATTGAAGTCACCAGAGTGATACTGTTGTACAGAATAAGACATTTTGATTTGTGAGGTAGAGAAAGTAAACATGTAAATAGCATAACCAATTGGTATTAACTGTAAAGGGTTAGTTGTTTTAGTTTAATTTAGAGATGCAGCATGGAAATAGGCCCTTCCGTCCATCGGGTCTGTGCCGACCAGCGATCTCCGCACATTAACACTCTCCTAGACACACCAAGGACAATTTACATTTATACCAAGCCAATTAACCTACAAACCTGCATGTCTTTGGAGTGTAGTTCAATAGTAAATCATCCTGAGTTTGTACAGGTACTCAATGAGATGAGATTTTGAGTATTGTGCAGTTTTGGAGTCCTAATAGTGTAGATTCACTGGTTTAGTTTCCGGGATGCACGTTAATCCCAAGTGGAGAGAGTGTGAGTGCAGAAAACCGACAGGGAAACATTGATTTATAAACTCTATTGAACGAAACAGGTTATGCTCCATAAATGTTACAATGATAAACCCAATGACTGTTTTGAGATATCAATGACTTTGTGGGAGCACTTTTCACTAGAAAGACTATGGTTGTTCAATATTTTCTCAAGGCTAGGCAATACAAGTTGGCCTTACCAACAATACCCACATTCTATTAAGGGAAAATTGTCCCGTTCGTGGCAACTTAGTTTTAGTTTTAGAGATAGAGTGTGGAAACAGGCCCTTCGGCCCACCCACCCACCAGCGACCCCCGACCAGCGATCCCCGCACATTAACATTACCCTGCACATAATAGGGACAATTTACACTTGTACCAAGCCAATTAACCTACAAACCTGTACGTCTACGGGTGTACAACTTGCTACCTTTTATATTTAATGTCCCAACTGATGGCCAGCCTGCCTCATGTCTTCTTTACCACCCAATGTACTTGTGTCACCACTGTCAGGAATCTCAATGAAACATAAGATTCTGATGGGACTGGACAGATTGGGTGCAGGAAACATATCTCAAAGCTGAGTGGCCTACTCTTGCCTGTACCCTTGGTGGAAGAGTCAGGGACCAGAGATCACAGCTATAATACAAAGGGGAAGAAGGTTGAAAGGAACACAAGTAAAAAAGTTCTCAGTAGCATGTTACTGGAATCTTTAATGCATTGCTTGCGGATGTGATGGAAGCTTTCAAGAGGAAATGGATAAATAAACATTGAGGAAAAATTTGCAGAGCAATGGAGAAATGACCAAACAATGGTACTCGTGAACTTGTCTGGTGGAGAGCCAGCGTGGTCATGAATCTTCTCTCGTGCTGTAAACATTGCACTGTTCTATGAAAAATGTACATGAGCTGGGACAAACCTGCAGTGTTCTTTACTTTGCTATCAGCGTTGCTGCTTGACACAGTTGAGGCAGAGCCCATCCCTGCAGATGACGGGAGGCAGACACCCTTCTTAGCTTTGGTTGTGTTGGTCACCGTCAATCCACCAGGTCCCCCGGTCAACAGATCATCATTGCTTCTGCTCTTGGCCTATTGTACAAGGAGAAATCACAAACTGTTACAGGAAATTTAAAAAAAAAAAACATTATTCCAAGTTGCTCCAGATTAACTCTCAAAATATGGTAACGTACCAGCATATCCAGTTACAAATGCCTCATAAAATAATGTACGTTGAGTTGTGACATAATCTACCACAGTTTTGGGCAAAAGCAAATTTCAAACATTCTGTCATATTATTCAACTAAGATGGAAAGTAACAGGATTATTTGGCTGTTATTGTTAAATAAAGCCTAACTCAATACTGTTCTTTTCATTCATTTCCATCCACTATTTCCATTTTTAGTCACTCAGTTGACTAATAATTCTTGGTTATTGGCCTCTGGCCGACTCTTCAACATCATTGATGATGGCGAACAGAATGCCAACGAGGGAGAAGACATGTAGAGTTACTGAAAAGAACTGAGAGGATGAGGAAATACATGCAGAGATGACGGAAGCAAGAGAGATGCCATAAAAAGAAAAGACGAGGCAGCAAACCAGGAAGAGAAAAAGAGAGAGAGAGAGAGCACAGTAGGGGTAGAGAAAGAGAAATCGCAGGAAAGGGAAAAATATTGCAAAATGAAAAAGTGGAGGAAGAAAACAAAGACGATTGAGTGAAGGGAACATGGCAGACAGAAGTCCCCCTTCTCTCCCCCCCTCCCCAAGGTGAAGGCCAAGACCACTGTATACAAGTCAAACGATCCTGAAGGGTACAAGAAAGCTTGCTATGATCTTTGCTAAGTCATCAAAAGTACCAAGAGATAATACTGGCAAAATGCGAGTCCCAGTATAATCATTCAGACACCCGCAGAATGGGGCATGGCCTGAATACCATCATTGGCTGCAAAGTGAAGTTAGGTTACATCGCTGGTGATAAAGTGCCCTAGCTGATGTACTTAATGCATTCTATGCATTATAGAATGCATTAAATCCAGCCTATCAAGCACACTTGATGCATCTCATTTTGTCTACCACCACAACAGGTCCACGCTGATGTCATCTCCCTAACCCTACACTTATCCCTGGAACATCTGGATAAGAGTGACAGCTATGTCAGACTTCTACTCAGAGACGTAATGTGTAGGAAGGAACTGCTGATACGAGTTTAAACCAAAGATAGATACCAAAAGCTGGACTAGCTCAGCGGGTCAGACAGTATTTCTGGAGAAAAGGAATGGATGACGTCAACCCAGCGGTATGAACCTCAAGTAACCCTTGCATCCCCTCTCTCTCCGTCCCTCCCCCACCAAGTCATTGTACTAGGTTCAAAGTCATCTTGTTGAGTTTCATTGTCTGAAACTCATTTTCACCTGGCCTACAGCCTATTTCCTTTATCATTGTCACTTTTTTTGCAATCTTTCATTCATTTGTTCTATATCTCTATATATCACGTCTATTTCTCTCGTTTCCCTTTCCCCTGAGTCTGAAGAAGGGTCGGTCTCAACCCCGAAACGTCACCAATTCCTTTTCTCCAGAGATGCTGTCTGATCCGCAGTGTTATCAGCTTTTTGTGCCTATCTTCCATTCATAGTCTGATTTCAATACCATTTTCCCATCCAAGTTCATCTCCAAACACATGGAACTTGGAGTCAGCACTCAGCTCTGCAACTGGATCCTCGACTTCCCAACTGACAGACCATTGAAGCAATGACCAAGAAAGCACACAACACCTCTACTTTCTCAGAAGGCTTAGGCAGTACAGTAAGTCCCCAACAACTCACAGGAGCGACTACAGATGCTCCGTAGAAAGCATTTTATCAGGAAGCATCACAGCATGGTTTGGGAACAGCTCCATCCAAGAAATTGCACAGCTGTGGACATCGCCCAGACCATCACGCAAACCAACCTTCCTTCCATTGACTCCATCTACACATCACATTGCCTCGGCAAGGTCACCAACATAATCAAGGACATTTCGCCCCGTTCACTCCATCTTCTCCCCTCTCCCGTCAAGCAAGAGATACAGAAGTATGAAAAGGCACACCTCCAGATTCAGGGACGGTTTCTTCCCAGCTGCTATCAGGCAACTGAACCATCCTATCGCCAACTAAAGAGCCGTCCTGACCTACAATATACCTCATTGGAGACCCTCGGACTTTCTTTAATTGGACTTTACTGGTCTCTATCTTGCACTAAATGTTATTCCCTTTATCCTGTGTCTGTACAATGTGGGCGGCTTGATTGTAATCAGTCATAAAGTCATACAGCATGGAAACAGGCCCTTCGGTCCAACTTGCCCACACTGACCAGGTTGTTTGTGAAATTCATTTTCTGATGTAAGAGTCTGGCAGGTTGTTTGTGAGGTGCTGTTCTGTGACGATGACCATATAATGCTGCTACTGGTCCAGTCTGGGGAGAACTTAATCCCAAAGCAAAATAAAGAATTTCACTGTTTCTAGGACAAGTGACAAAGTACCATTGATCATTTCATTTAACTGGACAGACTCATCAGGACTCACACTTGCAGAATCTTATGTACTTGTCTTGACTGTTGTAGAGTTATTAGCTTCACATTTAATATCTGCCCCATTTAACTGAAGGCCAGTAAAACCACTTTTAAATAAACAAAAGTTTTTGTAATGACCAATTATTGTCACCAGATGGCAATGCATTCTTTCTAGACATTGGAAGATTATTTTACAGCAATATAAGACGTTGGTGAGGCTGCACTTCCAATATTGTGTTCAGTTTTGGTCACCCTGCTACAGCAAAATCTACCATTAAGCTGGAAAGGGTGCAGAGAAAATCTCTGGTGATCTGTATATGCCCAGCACATTGACACAATCACAAAAATTAAGGCCATCAACACCTCTACTTCCTCAGAAAAGTGAGAAGATTCAGTATGTCCCCGCTTCTATCATAGATGAGGCCCTCATATGTGCCTCCCCGGTATCCCTTAATTCCCCTCTGCAGAGTGGTAATAGACAGAAGGCCCCCTGTTCCTCATCTTTCACCCCATCGGCCGTCATATGCAACACATCATCCTCCAACATATTTGTCACCCCCAACAAGATCCCACCACTAGACACATCTTCCCATCTCCACCCTTTTCTGCTTTCCACCGAGACCATTCCCTCCGCAACTACCCGATTCACTCATCCCTTCCCACCCAAACCATCCCCTCCCCAGGTACTTTCCCCTGCAACCGCAGGAGATGCAACACCTGTTCCTATACCTCCTCCCTCAACTTCATCCAGGAACCCCTTGACAGTCCTTTCAGGTGATTAGGCAGAACTTTACTTGTATCTCCTCCAACTTCATTTACAGTATCCATTGATGCCAATGTGGGCTCCTCTATATTGACGATACCTAGTGTAGACTTGCCGATCGTTTCGCTGAACACTTATGTGCTGTCTGCCTTGGCCTATGTGATCTCCCGGTTGCCAAACATTTTAACTCCCATGCCCATTCTGACCTTCGGTCCTGGGCCTCCTCTGTCAAATAAGGCAGCAAGTAAATTGGAGGACCAGAACTTCATATTTCACTTGGGCAGCTTGCAACCCAATGGTATAAACTTTGATTTCTCTAAATTCAAGTAACGCTTGCATTCTCTCCCCTCCCCCACCCTACTCGTCCTTCCTAACAATATTCCTTTGTTCACATCCTTGTGTGCCTCTCGTTAGCAAATCTCCCCCAGCCAACAGTGGGCTATCATGGACTCCACCAATCCGAATGTCATCTGTTGCCGCCCCTGATTTGTTCTGGTCTTTTCTCGCCTCCAGTTGCACCAAAAGTGGGCAGCAGAGCGGTGCAGAACTTGCACTTTTTGAACGCTGCCAATTTTACATTAATGTTTAAATACCCATTTTAATTTAATCAATGTGGCCTCACCAATGTCTTGTACAACTGTAACATAACATCCCAACCTCTACAATCAATACTCTGACTGTTGAAGGCCAATGCGCAGAAAGCTTTCTTAACCGCCCCATTTACCTAAGACACCACTTACAAAAGATCAAGCTAGCTTCCGCCCTGGCCGCTCCTGTGCCGGGCAGCTACTGAACCTCACCCAACACATTGAGGACGGTTTTGAGTGCAAACTCATCACCGGAGCAGCTTTCATAGACCTCACCGCTGCCTACGACACTGTCCAGCACCGCACCATGATCAGGAAACTTTTTGACATGACTGGTGACCTCGACCTGTGCCAAGTCATCAAAAGCCTTCTCAACAACAGGCGCTTCTTCATTCAACTAAACAACAAGAAGAGCAAATGCAAAGCTCAAAAGAATGGCCTATCACAAGGCAGCGTACTGGCCCCCCTCCTCTTCAACATCTACACCAACAACCAACTACTTCCCCCACAATGCCGCCGCTTCATCTATGCTGATGACCTCTGCATCACCACCCAACACGAGAACTTCCAGAAGATCGAGTCTGTCCTGGAAAGCGCCCTCCAAGAGATGACAACCTACTACAATAACAACCACCTGAAACCCAACCCATCAAAAACCCAACTATGCAGCTTCCATCTTAAAAATCGAGATGCAGTAAAACAACTGAGCGTCTCATGGGATGGCCATAAACTCTCCAACCACTTCCACCCCGTGTACCTCGGAGTCACACTCGACAGGACACTCTCTTTCAAAACCTACCTTCAGAACACCAAAGCCAAGGTCAACACTCGCAACAACATCCTGCGCAAACTGGTAAACTCAAAGTGGGGCGCTGATCCACAACCATCCGTGCAACTGCCTTAGCCCTGTGCTTCTCCACAGCTGAATATGCGTGCTCAAGCTGGAGCCGCTCACACCACACCAAACTGGCAGCCCTCAACGACACCTGCCGCATTATCACGGTATGCATAAAGACAACGCCAGTCCCGTGCCTCTACGCCCTAGCTGGTATTGCCACCCCCCCCCCCCCCCCATAGCAGACGATCCTTCGTCGCCCAAGACGAGCCTAGAGCACAGGAGATCGATACCAGGCACCCTCTGCACGGACACACAGCACCTCCACCCCAACTTAAATCCAGAGCCAGTTTCTTGCAGACAGTCCCACCTTTCCCGACAACCAAAGAAACAGCAAGGACCAACATCTGGAAAGATGAATGGAACCAGATCAACACACGAGCCCACGACTGGATGGAGAGAGGAATCACTCCGACTGAATGCCTCGCCAGCGGGCACGACCTCCCATGGCCAACCTGGAAGACCCTCAACAGATTACGAGTGGAGCAGGGGAGGTGCAAAACACTTATGAAAGCATGGAACTACCAGGCACAAGACACATGCAGCTGTGGAGCAGTACAGACAATGTCCCACCTACTGTGGAGCAGTACAGACAATGTACAGGACCTGGCTGAACCGACCCAACCAGCTGTGACCTGCACAAGATACTGGCAGAACGACATCTGAGATTGCAACGGACTCGAAGAAGACCACTTTCAAGGAAATATATTTTTTAATGAAACTACTTAAATAAAGGTTTATGCTGCCTGCCAATCCTTTCCATTCGTCGGACCTTTAAAACACATTTAAACAGATATATAGATAGACGGGGCTTGCAGGGCTAAGGGCCAAATGCAGGCCAATTAGCCCTGCAAGCCCCTTCTATCCATATAAGGGATAGCGCAGGATGCCAATTTGGTTGGAAAGGACAATGTGAGCTGAAGGGCCTGTTTCTTGCTGTATAGGAATAGATGCACATGTGCTGAGTTTAACCCAGTGCAGGCACATTGCTTGTGCTTACCAACCTGGGAGTGCCGAGCCAGTGAACATGATGAGTTGGACAGTCAGCAAAGCACGGGCAGAAAACGCTACTGCTGAATAAATCCAAAAGCAGTACTGGAAAATAGGATGTCCTTGGGATATCACAAAGGTAAATTGCAAACTAATACAGAATAATGCTATCAAATGCATTCCCATTCCTTGCACACAATAAGGATACACTGGGGAGGGAAACTTGGCCCATTAATCAAATGCAGCGCGAAGCAGGTGCATTAAAATTTTAGGCTCCTTGTTCACAGATTAGTCCATTCTCTCAAGAGGATGTGAATGATTCCCTGGCATTAACCAAAATGGCTGGGTAATTTTCTCATCTTTTAACTAATATTTTTCATATCCTGAGATTTACTATGCAGAATTTAAATGTCATATTTCCAACAATACTTTAAAAGTACTTCAATGATTGCAAGGCTCTTTGGTAATCTAAAATGAACAATCAATCAAGTTGGTTAATTGCTAGACAGTGCTTCAAGACTTGCCCTTTGGAAGGAAATGATGAACTAGCACAATGGACCACATCCAATCCACCCGTGGTAGAGGCATCTATACATGATATAAACTAAACTGCCAACAAATAGAAATTTCTTTATTACGTCACTAACCACAAGTTTAATAGTGATTAGATCCTTCCAATATTAGAACTCATCCTTATAATGACGATTTGTTGCGTCAACGTGCTGTTCCTGAAGCTCTTAAATTATTCTATTGCATATTACATTTGATCACACGGTTATGCTTGCATGGTAATGCTTGCATAACCCACAATCTTTTACAAACAGATCCAGCATTTGTTTCATTTAAAAATGAAAAGAGCACAGAACTAGTTGACTTTATAATTTTCATATACCCACTGAGCCCATAGTTAAATCATAATACCAAAGCCACATGCAATCAACCACTAAGCTATAGCTCTGTTCACTCGCCGTTAGCAGAAACAGTCAGGAAATGCAGAAGTGCGGTTAATTTTCCAGTCACGCAGTCACCAACTATCAGTCAGCAAATAATCCGCAACAACTTTGTGGGTTAACACTGTTCCAATTTCAACGGAATAGTACAAGCAGTGGGTATTTAATGTAACATTCACTTTAAGCTAGTTATGAACACTGAAATAGAACCTAACATAGAACATGCACCAGGTGAAAAGAAAATGCAAAACACTTGCTGGTGCTGCACCAGTTAAATTAATAGACTAATAGTCCAGAGCATACAATGACAAGACACCTAATTTAAATCCCACTGCAGCAGACGTGGGATTTAAATTCAGTTAATAATCCAGATAAAACAAAAAAAAACTGGCCATTGGTGAAGATGACCAAAAACTATTAAACCATCATAAAAAGCTGTCTGGCTCACTAAAAAACCTTGATATTAAATTTGATGTCTTTATACAGTTCTGGTACATGTGACTTCAGACCTGCCAATGTAGTCAATACAAAAATTATTGGAAGAGGTTCATTAAACTACAAATTGGTAGCACATAGGAAGAATACAACAATATAATCCCGGCATCAAATTCTGTCATGGCAAAGTCGACCTTGCAAAATCCTCCTTACAAAGATCTGAACTGGTATTAAAATTGGAAAGCTGACTCGCAACTGGTCAACAGCATCCTGCAGTCATCCTCACAGAATCATGTTACAATGTACCAGTCTCATCTATCATAATTTCCATGTATTTCCTTGTTCCAGTAAAAGCACAGCGATAACACTTATGGAAGGGAGTGTCCCTAGAAGACTTCAACGTTGACTCTGGACCCAATTAATCCCAATGGGTTAAATCTGGATAAGGAAAATCTTCTCCTGATTAATGCCTACCATCATCCCGCAATTGATGAATCAGTATTCCTCCGTGTTGATCACTTTGGAAAAAGTATTCAAAGTATCAAGCGCAGAGAATGTATGCACCTTCAGTGGAAAGATTGCCGTGGTTTAATGATGCAGTTCACCATCAACAAAAAATGAGTAAAACAAGGTCAATGTGACATGGTTCTGTCCCTCAGTTCCTTTCTCCCGTCCATAAACATATTTTCAAACTCCCTCTGCAGCTTGACTGTACAATTCAATGTGTGTCTGAATGCTATAATGTAGACAATACTATTCAGTATCAGTGGCTACCTCATTTGTAATCATCCCGCTATGGAAGGATGTAATTAAGCTGAAAATAATATAGATATGATTTAAAATGATGTCGCCAGGGCTTGAGGAGTTGAGCTACAGTGAGAGCTTGGGCAGGCTAGGACATTACTCCTTGGAGCACAGGAGGCTGATGGATGATCTAATAGAAGTGTATAGAATCATGAGGAGAATATAGATACAAGTACATAAAGGGAAACAGAGTAACTAGAGAAAGAATGTGACCCCTCAGGAATCAAAGCGGTCAACTCTGTGTGGAGCCACAGGAATTACTCCAGCATTTTGTCTATTTTCTTTCCACAATACTGACTGAAGAAGGCAATGGATGAGTTGATTCAGGGAGTTCCGTCTCCATACTATATAACTCTATGACTGTTAAAAATTGGGAAGCAAATTCACATATTCTGGCCACGAGTAGGAAAGGTCCAAATACAGTGCCCCTCATAATGTTTGGGACAAAGACCCATCATTTATTTATTTGCCTCTGTGCTCCACAATTTGAGATATGTAATAGAAAAAAATCAAGTGGTTAAAGTGCACATCATCAGATTTTAATAAGGGCCATTTTTATACATTTTGGTTTCACCATGTAGAAATTACAGCAGTGTTTATACATGTCTTGCTGTAGAATGAACCGCTGGCCAATGAGTTTTGAGGCATTTGTTTGAACTTGAGCAGATAGGATGTGTCTGTACACTTCAGAATTCATTATGCTACTACCATCAACAGTTGTATCATCAATGAAGATAAGTGAGCCAGTACTTTCAACAGCCGTACATGCCCAGGCTTTAAAGCACCCCCACCACCGTCTTTCACAGATGAGGTGGTATGCTTTGAATCTTGGGCAGTTCCTTCTCTCCTCCATACTTTGCTCTTGTCATCACACTGTTATGTTAACCTTCATCTCATCTGTCCACAAGACCTTTTTCCAGAACTGTGGTTGCTCTTTTAAGTACTTCTTGGCAAATTGTAACCCGGCCATCCAAGTTTTGCAGCTAACCAGTGGCTTGCATCTGGCAGTGTAGCCTCTGTATTTCTGTTCATGAAGTCTTCTGCGGACAGTGGTCATTGACAAATCCACACCTGACTCCTGAAGAGTGTTTCTGATCTGTTGGACAGGTGTTTGGGGATTTGTCTTTATTATAGAGAGAGATCTTCTGTCATCAGCTGTGGAGGTCTTCCTTGGCCAGCCAGTCCCATTTGCGATTAGTAAGCTCACCAGTGTTCTCGTTCTTCTTAATGGTGTTCCAAACAGTTGAATTTGGTAAGCCTAAGATTTGGCTGATGTCTCTAACAGTTTTATTCTTGTTTCACACTCATAATGACTTATTTGACTTTCATTGGCACAACTTTGGTCCTCATGTTGATAAACAGCAATAAACGTTTCCAAAGCTGATGGAAACACTGGAGGAAAGACGAGGTGCTGAGAGCTCTCTTAAACCTGCATTAAGGAGGCAATTAATCACACCTGAGCAATTACAACACCTGTGAAGTCCCAAACACTATGGTGCCCTGAAATGGGGGGACTATATATAAACACAGCTGTAATTTCTACATGGTGAAACCAAAATGTATAAAAAGTCAAGTCAAACAAACTTCATTGTCATTTAGAAATACATTGATATATGCAGTTCCAAACAAAATTACGTTGCATTTGGTTCCCTGTGCAACACAATAAATTAACCGAAGGATAGGCATGGATGAAAAGGATAAATAGACAATGGTGGCAGCCCATTACATGGCATTCAGGAGTCTGATGGCTCGTGGGAAGAAGCTGTTGCGGAACCTTGATGTTCTGCTCCTTATGCTGCGGTATCTTTTTCCCGAGGGCAGCAGAGTGAACAGTCCATGATGGAGATGTGTGGGGTCCTTTATAATACTGCTGGCCTTAGACACGCAGCGTTTGGTCGCAATATCCCCGATTGAGGGGAGAGAGGTCCCGATGATTTTTTCCGGTGTCCTCACCACTCTCTGCACAGACTTCCAGTCGGAGGCTCTACAGTCCCCAAACCAGACAGAGATACAGCTGGTCAGAATACTCTCTATGGTGCCCCTGTAGAAAGTAGTGAGGATGGGATGGGGGAGATGAGCTCTTCTCATCCGGCGCAGAAAGTGCAACCGCTGCTGCGCTCTCTTAACAGTTGATGAGATGTTATTCGACCAGGTCAGACTGTTAGTGATCTGCACCCCCAGGAACTTTGTGCTACTGACCACCTCCACATCGCTGTCGTTGATGTGAAGTGGTGTGGGACTGTGCCGGGTTTTCCTGAAGTCGACGATAACCTCCTTTGTTTTCTCGACATTCAGGAGCAGGTTGTTCGTATTGCACCAGTCCGCCAGTTGTTTCACCTTTAATACCCTTTAATAAAATCTGACAATGCGCACTTTAACCACATGTGATTTTTCTTCTATTACAAATCTCAAATTGTGGAGTACAGAGGCAAATAAATAAATGATGGGTCTTTGTCCAAACATTACGGAGGGCACTGTATGTCTGGACCATTTGCTTGCAATCTCACCTGGGCAGTACGTGTGACTGGGCTATTGCTTGCAGCCTCTTACAGACTGGGCTGGACAAAGAGGAGAGGATGCACTGGGAACAGTAACTGCTCCTGTCCCTAATTAAAATGTGGCCCATTTTATTACCTATATGCTCGTGTACACCAGTATTCAAAACCTGAGAAAGAAATTTTTATAACAGTCATTTAAGTTCATATCATCCTATTTTAAGTGCTAAGTCTCGGCTTGCAGAGATGCAGCCCTAAATGGGAAAAAGACCAAAGAATAACAGGGAATGAGCAAGGAATAAATAGATGCAGCAATTTGTTTGCAATCCACTACATTGCAACGTCAACAAACAAGTTCTTCTACAACCAAAGTGTAGTAAACAAGTTACCTTCGTCTGAGATTTCTCTTACTAGGCAAAGTAGACCAATTCTTAAAGATTTTGTCTCCTTTTATCGACTTTTTACAAGCATATAGTGTAACATAACCTTAGAAATTAAATGGTTCAGAACTGGGTGACGGATGAATAAAGATATTAAATAGGTATATCTCTCCAAATGTCTTTTCTTTCTATTTTCTCTTTTCTTTTTCAATCTCCGTAGCTTCTTATCTCTGCTTTTTGTCTCTCTCGTTATCTGTTTCTTTTCACCTGGTGCATGTTCTATGTTAGGTCTATCTATCTCGACACTCTCTATTTTCCTTTTTCGATCACTGCTCTTTTATTATTAAATTAAAAATAAGAAGCTGTACAAGAATGGTAACGTGTATGTATGTATCAGGTACTTAGGTACCACATTACTGTACTTCTAACAAAAATAATAATAATAAAACAAGTTACCTTCGTCAATGCTGCTGTTGCCCCGGCCGTTTTCGAGGCCTTTGTGACTGTATTCAGTGAAGAACAGTTGTCAGATTTAACTTTCTCAACAGTCTGCATTTTACAAGTCCCCTGGACTTTGGATGCCGCAGAAGCGGACCTGCTTGCCTTCTTCATGCTGTGCCTGCAGTTTGCGATGCATTTACAACAAAATCTGGAAAATAAAATGCACCTGTACAGTAACAGAAGTGGACAAATAAGGAGCATTTGACAGTTGAAATCTACTCATGATAAGTTTTTCAAATTCTTCATGTAGCTTGAAGCAATAAAATGTCAATATTGTTAAACTTCTCCAACAACTCACGATCAAAAGAAAATAGGAGCAGGAGTAGGCCATTAGATCCCTTAAGCCTGCTCCCCAATTAAAATGATCGGAGTCGACCTTTCTTCTCAACACTTCTCGGTGCCCATTATCCTCAACTCCATTGATCTGTCAAAATATTTATCCTTACGATATGATAGAACTTTATTGATCCCAGGAGGGGAATTGGTCTGCCATCAGTCATAAAACACAACCAGAGAAATGAAACATGAAATATATCTAATGATCTGGCCTCCAGCAAAAAAATCATGTTAGATAAAGTGTGTAAGAAGGAACTGCAGATGCTGGAAAATCGAAGAGGTTTCTCCAGCACTTTTGTCCATTTTAGATAAAGTCACTCCTTTCCTCTATTTTATTATTAAGATTCTGACTTACAGATTAATCAGCGATTTATCTTTCAAATTTGAATCTATCCTGTTACACCCCCTTTATAATTGTGACATTATCAAGTGAAGTCAATTAAGTTTAGCTGACTGGACAACAGCTTATTGAGTTGATAAAAAGTGCACAGAGAATCACTGAAATTATTTTCCTGCAATGCTTCTTGAATATGGGATGTGGTCAACGAGAGTTTTTATGGTTGTGTTTTGTGGGATCTTCTCAAATCAGTACTAGTCAGGAAGTTGTTGGTGAGCATTTCCCCTTCTTTCAGGTACGTAAATAGCGTTAAACAGATTAAGGGGCCTTTCTAAATAAAAACAATATCACAGAAGAGTATAGTTTTATGCGTGGTACGGATTGCTCATCTGGGAATTCCAAGACCCTCCTTATTGTTTGGAATGCAATGTCTGCAGGAGGGGCCTTCATTTGACCAGTGGGAGTGTTGCGTATTGGGGCTAGAGAAGTGGATGGGTACATTCACATTATGTAGTGGATAGACATAAAACTCTGGAGTAACTCAGCGGGTCAGGCAGCATCTCTTGAGAGAAGGAATGGGTGACGTTTCGGGTCGAGACCCTTCTTCAGACCGTGCATATTACGTGGATAGCATCTTTTCAAAAAAAAGTCACAGAAGTTTAAAGCAGGGAAAAATGCCTTTCAGACCAGCTAGTCCATGCCGACCAAGTTGTCATCTGACCCACTTGCTTGTGTTTGGCCCCATCCATGTACCTCCCCCCCCACATGCACCTCTCTCCCCATGTCCACCACTCTCCCCCCAACCCCCTTTCATAGCTCTACCACCGTCTCTCTCTTTCTCTGTAACCCCACCCCCTTTCCGTTTTGTCTCCTCGCGGCGCTCCTGGGCCTTTCGTTCTTATGGGACCGCGAGCCGCCTCGGTTACCTGTTGGGCCGGTGAGTGAGGAAGGAGCCGAGCGGCGGCCAGCGCCGCGCCGCATCCACCGCCGCCGCCGCTCCGCCAACGTCGCCCCGCAGTGGAAACTACGGCGCGTTTGCTTCTGACAGCGAGGGCCTCGCTGCTACTCCGCGCATGCGCGCCTACCGGGCCTGACACTGCGATGCGCATGCGTGTGTCCTGGCTTGCCACCGCGCTGCGCATGTGCCGGGTGCATGTGGCGTCGGCAGCCGCCTTTGGCCGCGCGACTCGAGGCTTCGCCTTTGGGAAATGGCGGCGCGTCGCTGGACACGGACCGTGCACCACCTCAGCTTCACGCAAAACCAGACCTACCACCCAAACACACTGCAACGAGGCACGGAACAAGCTGAATAACCGTTTCTCTAGCGGGAATGATGGCCGCCGCCCCGCATCGCTGAGCCGTCGGAAGGTCTCCAGGACGCTCAGGTTGCCCAACATGATGTAGCAATGTTACAAAATTTTGAGATTTAAAAAATCAAGTCTGCAATTTATCCCATCAGATAAAGCATAAAAAGAAGTTTAATTTGACACCTAATTTACTTTCACATCTTCAGTATTAAGAAAATTATGGCCATTTTCATACTCGGAAATTAGCATCTTGCTCCCCATTGTCTTTCAATTGACTTAACTCAAAAGCTGTGATCTGGAACAGTTAAAAGCCCATAACTTTCTTAAAAATTAAGAGAACTCAATGAAATTTTCAGTTATTATAGATTGAAGCATTCTGAAACAAATATGAAACAATCTTACTTGGATGACCTGAAATTAAAGCATATAATTAGTTAGTTATCTAATTGTACCTAATTACAAAATTCAATGAGTAGATCTAAACATCTATCCATTTCTTAAGAAAAGATAAACTTTTTTAAAAAATTGCCTAAGTGTCCAAATAACATTCACACAATAATCCACAATATAACATAATTTTTTAATCTCATTTTCATGAATTTCTGGGCCAAATGGAAGGAATTTAGTGTTTGATTCCTGTAAATTAATGGCCATTTAAATCAACTAGCGAGTGGGTTTTAGTAGAATGCGGTGGATTGGAACGTTGCGGTTAGCGGTGAAGTCGGGGGGGAAAAATACTGTTTGTTCATACATTTTTTGGGACCCCGTTTCGCAACATAAAAATATTATTAAAGCCTCCCGAAAAAACAACTTTTAATATAAAAATAAACTACCTTTTTTTCTCCCCTACGGAAAATCCTTCTGGTTGTCAGTTCTCACGGCTTTTGAAGGTGATTTTTAAATTACTCTAGCTAATAAATAATTTAGAGTAATTTAAAAATACCTTCATTGATAAAATGTCGGAGCGATTTTTCTTCCGCAACAAAATCGCCCGACATTCATCGATTATCCCAGTCTGTCGAAAAACGGCACTTTAAGCCCGCCCCCCTCTGAAAGGCGCGAAAGTCGCGCACATGGGGAGCGGCAGAACTGCAGCGCTGCTAAAGGTAAGTTTTGCAACATACCTACATGATGCTACGTTAAACAAATTTATTCCTCCACATTATCCATATTTCCCCCAATTCCTAGTATATCCATCCAAAAACCTCTTAAACACCAATATCCTATCTGATTCCATCACCACCCTCGGCATCTGGTTCCCACCACTGCGTAAAAAACTTAGCCCGCACATCTTTTAACTTTCCCTCTCTGATCTTTAAAACTATGCCCTCTAATACTTCACCTTTCCACCCTGAGAGTAAAGTTCTACCCTTTCTATGCCTCTCATAATTTTATTTATATTTATCAGCTCGCCCTTCAGCCGCCAATGCTCCAAAGGAAACAATCCAAGTTTATCCACAATTTTGAAATAATCATAGTTATTTCAATGCTCGAGGTCAGACGGTTAAAGCGGAAGGAAAGTTACAGGACTAAGGCATGGAAAGTTACAGGACTAAGGCGATGCAGCCATTACAGAAACCCGCCCTAAGGGACAAATACCTAAATGTTCCAGATATGTATGCAAGATAGAGGTGAGCCCAAAAGGGGAAAGGGTCACTTTACTGATTAAGGAATCATCCAAAATCAGTACCCAGTTCCGGCTTTACCCCCATCCCTTGATTCCCTTAGCCCTAAGAGCGAAATCTAATTATCTTGAAAACATCCACTGCCTTCTATGGCAGAGAATTCCACAGATTCACAACTCTTGGTGAAAAAGTTTTTCCTAATCTCTCCTAAATGGCCTACCCCTTATTCTTAAACTGTGACCCCTGGGTCTGGACTCCCCCAACATCGGGAACATTTTTCCTGCATCTACCCTGCCCAATCCTCTAAGGATTTTATATGTTTCTATAAGATCCCCTCACATCCTTCTAAATTCCAGCCAATATAAGCCCAGTCGACCCATTCTTTCATCATACGTCAGTCCCGTCATCCCGGGAATTATCCTGGTGAACCTACACTGCGCTCTCTCAATAGCAATAGGAGACTAAAATTGCACACAATACTCTAGGTGAGGTCTCACCAGGGTATTGTACAACTGCAGTAGGACCCCCTTGTTCCTAAACTAAAATCCTCTCGCAACGAAGGCCAACATTCTTCACTGCCTACTGTGCCGGCATGCTTATTTTCAGTGACTGATGTACAAACACACTCGGGTCTAGGTGCATTTCTCCTTCTCTTAATCTGACAGCATTCAGATAATAATCTGTCTTCCTGTTCTTGCCTCCAAAGTGGATAACCTCACATGGACAATAAAGTTTTCCATGATATATTTATCCAACTGGTGTTTGTTGACCACGGCATGCAGCTCCTCCAGATCTTTATTGAGGGTCATTTTTAGACATTCAGGCTCTTTCGATTCTTCCCAATAGTAGGAGTGAAATGAGTGTGTGGCCAGTGTAGTGTGGGTCGCTGATGAAGCTGGCTGCCTTTTTGAGGCAGCGACTCCTGTAAATCACTTTGATGCTGGAAAGCATGCATAGAACTCATTGAGCTCATCTGGGAGTGATACTTCGCTGTAGCTTGAGCTGCCCCAAATTCACCTTATAGGGAGTGATGGCATTCAAGCCCTGCCACAGTTGCCGAACATCCGCCTCATTCTCCAGATTAGAGCGGAACTCCAATTTAGTCAAAAAGTCAAACAAACTTTATTGTCATTTAGAAATACATTGATATATGCAGTTCCAAACGAAATTACGTTGCATTTGGCTCCCTGTGCAACACAATAAATTAACCAAAGGATAGGCATGGATGAAAAGGATAAATAGACAATGGTGGCAGCCCATTACATGGCATTCAGGAGTCTGATGGCTCGTGGGAAGAAGCTGTTGCAGAACCTTGATGTTCTGCTCCTTATGCTGCGGTATCTTTTTCCCGAGGGCAGCAGAGTGAACAGTCCGTGATGGAGATGTGTGGGGTTCTTTATAATACTGCTGGCCTTAGACACGCAGCGTTTGGTCGCAATATCCCCGATTGAGGGGAGAGAGGTCCCGATGATTTTTTCCGCTGTCCTCACCACTCTCTGCACAGACTTCCAGTCGGAGGCTCTACAGTCCCCAAACCTGACAGAGATACAGCTGGTCAGAATACTCTCTATGGTGTCCCTGTAGAAAGTAGTGAGGATGGGATGGGGGAGGTGAGCTCTTCTCATCCGGCGCAGAAAGTGCAACCGCTGCTGCGCTCTCGTAACAGTTGATGAGATGTTATTCGACCAGGTCAGACTGTTAGTGATCTGCACCCCCAGGAACTTTGTGCTACTGACCACCTCCACATCGCTGTCGTTGATGTGAAGTGGTGTGGGACTGCCGGGTTTTCCTGAAGTCGACGATAACCTCCTTTGTTTTCTCGACATTCAGGATCAGGTTGTTCGTATTGCACCAGTCCGCCAGTTGTTTCACCTCCTCCCTGTAAGCCAGCTCATTGTCGTCCCTGATGAGGCCCACCACTGTTGTGTCATCTGCGTATTTCATGATGTGGTTTGTACTAAACCTGGCACAACAGTCGTGAGTCCTCAGGGTGAACAGCAGTGGACTCAGGACACAGCCCTGAGGGGAGCCGGTGCTCAGAGAGATGGTATTGGAGGTGCTATTTCCAACCCTCACAGACTGGGGTCTGTCAGTGAGGAAGTCCAGTAGCCAGTTGCACATGGGGGTGCCGAGGCCAATTCCAATTTAGCATTTTTGATTGCCTTATCAAGGTCATACCTGGACTTTTTGTGTACCTCTGCTTCACCAAATGCCCAGAATTTGACCCTCAGAAGAATGCAAATCTCCTGGTTCATCCAAGGCTTAGGACTGGGAAACACTCAGTTGGTTTTCATAGCATCACACTGGTCCACACAGTTTCTTATGAAGTCTGTAACAGTGGAGTATACATTTAGGTCTGTTGCCGAGTCCTTGAACAATGTCCACTCTACCAACTCCAAGCAGTCTCGTAGTCATTCCTCTGCCTCCCCTGACCAGCTTTGTGCAGCCCTCACCACTGGAGGTGCGTTCTTCAGTCACTTTCTACATGCAGGAAGAAGCACAACTAAGTGGTCGAATTACCCAAAGTGAGAGCGAGGGATGGAGCGATAGGCAGCCTTGATGGTTGTAGAGCAATGGTCAGGGGTGTTTAATCCTCTAGTGCTGCAGGAAGCAGATGGTGGTAGTTATTGGGTGATTTCTTCAGGCTGGATTTAATGACGTCCCCGGCTATGATGGTAAAGCCTTTCGGGCTACGCCAACTGGTGATTGTTGACCACGGTAAGCAGCTCCTCCAGTGCTTGGTGGACGTCTGGGGTAGGACGATGGAGGGAAATTCCCTCGGAAGGTAGAATGGGCGGCACTCACCGCCAGGTGCAGACACCAGGACTTGGGCAGGACTGCCACGTATGAGCACCACAAAGAGTTGACCATGAAGCAGGCGCCACTGCCTGTCTCTCCCCAATGCCTCTGTTCTGTCCATGCAATGGATGGAGAAACCTTTGGCTGGATAGCTGAGTCTGGGGGTGAGCCATGTCTCTGAAACGGAGCACACAGCTTTTCTTCCTCTCCCTTTGATAAAGCAGCCTTGCCCTTTATTCCCGATGGGGAGGGGGGTGGTATTCTCTTATGTTTCAATCTTACGTAATCCTGCCCGTCAGCTATGTTTCCAGACACAATAGAGGCCTCCCTGGTGTTTCCAGGTACTGTACTCATGCTTCCTGCGATCCTCTGCGGGGTTGGGGATTCCACTGTGATTAGGTATTCCCTTAATCGGCAGCTTGGTTGCCATTTAAATGGACTAGCAGCTTATCAGTTGCAGCACCAATTTGTACTGTCTCTTTTATCCAGGTAAGCTCAGAACTGCTATATTTGATTCTGTTGTGTTTGTTGCTTGCAACAGGGTGCCACAGCCAGGCGCCATCTTACCTCTTATCCTGTTTTTGCCTTCCTGATTTCCATCTTGTGTACTCCTCCATTTCCTGTTAGAGATTTGATTGATCCCATTTTTCTGCACCTGACATATGCTTCCCATGTGGCATAGGTTTAAGGCGAGATTTAAAAAGTACCTGAGGTGCAAGTTTGTCACACAGTGTGATATACAGTGGCTTGCAAAAGTTTTCATACCCCTTGAACTTTTCCACATTTTGTCACGTTACAACCACAAACATAAATGTATTTTATTGGGATTTTATGTGATAGACCAACACAAAGTGGCGCATAATTGTGAAGTGGAAGGAAAATGATACATGGTTTTCAAATTATTTTACAAATAAAAAACTGAAAAGTGTGGCGTGCAAAAGTATTCAGCCCCCCTGAGTCAATACTTTGTAGAACCACGGGTACACAAAAGGCTGGAGAAACTCAGCGGGTGTAGCAGCATCTAAGGACCGAAGGAGATAGGCAACGTTTCGGGCCGAAACCCTTCTTCAGACCGTTTCATCCCAAAACGTTGCCTATCTCCTTCACTCCTTAGATGCTGCTGCACCTGCTGAGTTTCTCCAGCCCTTTGTGTACCCTCGATTTTCCAGTATCTGCAGTTCCTTCTTTAACACTTTGTAGAACCACCTTTCGCTGCAATTACAGCTGCAAGTCTTTTGGGGTATGTCTCTACCAGCTTTGCACATCCGGAGACTGAAATTTTTGCCCATTCTTCTTTGCAAAATAGCTCAAGCTCAGTCAGATTGGATGGAGGGTGTCTGTGAACAGCAATTTTCAAGTCTTGCCAGAGATTCCCAATTGGATTTAGGTCTGGACTTTGACTGGGCCATTCTAACACATGAATATGCTTTGATCTAAACCGCTCCATTGTAGCTCAGGCTGTATGTTTAAGGTCGTTGTCCTGCTGGAAGGTGAACCTCCGCCCCAGTCTCAAGTCTTTTGCAGATTCGAACAGGTTTTCTTCCAAGATTGCCCTGTATTTGGCTCCATCCATCTTCCCATCAACTCTGACCAGCTTCCCTGTCCCTGCTGAAGAAAAGCATCCCCACAGCATGATGCTGCCACCACCATGTTTCACAGTGGGGATGGTGTGTTCAGGGTGATGTGCAGTGTTAGTTTTCCGCCACACATAGCGTTTTGCATTTAGGCCAAAAACTTCAATTTTGGTCTCATCAGACCAGAGCACCTTCCTCCACGTTTGCTGTGTCCCCTACATGGCTTGTGGCAAATTGCAAACAATGGCTTTGTTTCAACAATGGCTTTCTTCTTGGCACTCTTCCATAAAGGCCCGATTTGTGGAGTGCACGACTAATAGTTGTCAGTTTAGGTGGACGGCCATGACTTGGTAGTTTTGCAGTTGTGCCATACTCTTTCCATTTTCGGATGATGGATTGAACAGTGCTCCGTGAGATGTTCAAAGCTTGGGATATATTTTTATAACCTAACCCTGCTTTAAACTTCTCCACAACTTTATCCCTGACCTGTCTGGTGTGTTCCTTGGGCTTCATGATGCTGTTTGTTCACTAATGTTCTCTAACAAACCTCAGAGGCCTTCACAGATCAGCTGTATTTATACTGAGATTAGATTACACACACGTGGACTCTATTTACTAATTAGGTGACTTCTGAAGGCAATTGGTTGCACTGGATTTTATTTAGGGGTATCAGAGTAAAGGGGGCTGATTACTTTTGCACACCACACTTTTCAGTTTTTTATTTGTAAAATAATTTGAAAACCATGTATCATTTTCCTTCCACTTCACAATTATGCGCCACTTTGTGTTGGTCTATCACATAAAATCCCAATAAAATACATTTACGTTTGTGGTTGTAACGTGACAAAATGTGGAAAAGTTCAAGGGGTATGAAAACCTTTGCAAGCCACTGTATATATATGGACCAAGCTACCAGAGGAAGCGGTAGAGAAAGGTACAATAACAACATTTAATAGTTCCAGCTGGACCGGGCAAATAGATCAGTGCAGTCAACCTAGGCCTGCACTTCATCCTCCAGCACCTAGACTGCCAGGGGACCTACGCAAGGATTTTGTTTCTAGATTTTAGTTCTGCATTCAACACCATTGTGCCAGAACTACTACACTCCAAACTCTCCCAGTTGACTGTGCCTGAACCCCTTTGTCAGTGGATCATCAACTTCCTGACAGACAGGAAGTAGCATGCGAGGCTGGAAAAGCTCATCTCGGACTGCAGCATAGGAACACCGCAAGGCTGCGTACTCTCCCCTCTCCTCTCTACACCAACGACTGCACCTCCACAGTGTCCTCTGTCAAGCTTCTCAAGTTTGCAGACGACACAACTCTGATTGGATTGATCCAGGATGGGAAGGAATCTGCCTACAGACAGGAAGTGACACGGCTGGCGTCCTGGTGCCATCGTAACAACCTGGAGCTCAATGCTCTTAAGACGGTGGAATTGATTGCAGACTTTAGGAGAGCTCTCCTACCCCCACTCACCATCAACAACTCCACAGTCACATCTGTGGAGTCATTTAAGTTCCTTGGAACCATCATATCCATGGATCTTAAATGGGAAGCCACCATCGACTCCACAGTCAAAAAGGCCCAACAGCTTGCGGCAGCTGAGAAAACACAACCTGCAATGATGGTCCAGTTTTATACATCTAGGACATCTGGAGGCTGCAGCACGTCATTTGGTCAGCTATGAAGGTTGTTGGCTGCAACCCCCCCCCCCCCCCATCAACGAACTGTACACTGCAAGGGCCAGGAAGCGAGTGGGTAAGATCATCTCTGACCCCTCTCACCCTGGCCATAAACTCTTTGAAGCACTTCCCTCTGCAAGGCGTCTCCGGACTACCAAAGCCACCACAGCCGGACATAAAAACAGCTTTTTTTCCCCACGAGCAGTAGCTCTGCTCTAAAGCCTTTTGCTCTGGTATTTTATTTAATTCTTCACACGTTTAAACTAGGTTTTATTTTTTATTGTGCCTACTGTATATCATGTTACCTGCGAGCAAAGCATCAAGGCAAATTCCTTGTATGTATACATATATTTGGCTAATAAGATGTATTTAAATCATTTAGACAGTGGGACAAATACATGAATAGGAAACCTTTGGTGAGATATTGGTATTGCACATGCAGGCAGGACTAGCTTGGTTAAACAACTTGGTTGGCATTGGTGAGTTGGGCTGAAGGGCCTGTTTCCATGCTGTAGAGCTATATGACCTGGGCAGTTGTAGGACTTGAAGGAGATTAAAATGTTACTCTCTACTTTGAGCCACTCACCAGATTGATTTTTTTTATTAGGCGAGTTTGGGGATGCACTGCATGGATCAGGGCCAATGATTTGCCTTTCATTTCTGACACTTCAATTTCAGCCATTTTATGAGGTATTACAAAATATCCTTTGGGGGTTCAGATAAACAAAGCCTAATACAAGCATATATATTTCTTAACAAATCCATGCTGATAATCTTTGCTGTGCAAGTACTTAGTTGACCTGAGTGCAGTAACAGTTTTTGTAACTTTACAACAATTCTTCTTCACTCACCAGCAGCTAATTAAATTGGGATTAAATGAGAATTACCACAAAACTTCAAAAATATAGATAGATTTTTTTTTATTTCTCATTGCTGTGTACAAACAGGGGTTACAAATGCCTTGGGATTTCTTCAAATACACATCCCCCTCATGGCTAACCACCTTTGGAAAGTGACAGAAACTTAAAACAACAGTTGAAAGAGAAATCAAAATTGCCTGTCTCCTTTCCATCTTCTCCCACTCCCACCACCTGTGGGGCAATGCATTTCATACAGAATAATCCTTCAAAATTAGAAGAAATGTACATGAAACAAAGAGTAGATAGTCATAGTAAGCAGTGCTACTGTAGGATGAACCAACTCTAACAGAATACACCCACAAAATTTGTCAATTCAACTGACAATCAAAAATGCTGGGAACCATTGGTTTCTACAC
This sequence comes from Raja brachyura, assembly GCA_963514005.1. The sequence continues at coordinate 16,764,935 of OY740808.1, forward strand.
AAGACGTGAGTAAGTACTAATTATATAATTTAATCTTGATTATTTTAATAAATAACTCTAACCCACATTCCTGAACTGAGCAGGTGTCTGAAAAATTACAATACATCAAGAGTGGGTAACACGGGTTTACAGTCATTTGATGAAGGGGATAACCATGTCTTTTAATATAATACAATGTTTTAATCAACCTTTGATTTCCCATTCTACAACTTTTAAATTATTGGCAAGTCTTTCATACAATGCCTGATAAAATTCCCATTGTTGATTTTACTTCGTAATAGATCACCGCTGGCAGGTTGAAAAGTAACAACACTGGATAATCTCCAGTAAATGTTTAACATAAAAAAATATCAATATTTAGAACTTACTGAATATTTAGAACTCACCCGAAATACATTTATGTTGGCGTATAAATGTTACACGGTTTCAGCTGTTGAATGCGAACAGGTTTCAAAATAAATGTTCCTGTTTGACTAATCCCAGCATTACGTTCTAAATGCTCTTTCAACAATACTGACAATATGAAGAGTGCTGTTGTTTGTCTTAAATATGTTGTAGCTTTAATTTCTGCACTCATGTCATGAGGCACTTCAATCATACAATAGCTGAGCATGGATTTTCGCCTTTCCATTAAAAAAAGAGAATGATCAAAAGTGGCATGACATGGATATTTTGGAGCAAAATATATATGGGCAGGTCACGGCTATAGACACACACTTGAAGGCGAGAACATACATTTTAAGAAAGGCATGTTGAAGCTGCTGAATGAATTGTAGAATATATTTGCATCTGACTTTGGACATCGGTGGCACCAACAAAATATTTCACAACAGAGAGGGGACGAAAACTGATATATATTTGAAACATCAGCTTTTCTGTTTTAGGTCTTGACTCTTCTGAGATACATTTTAGTATGCTGTCCATTTTTTCTACTGTCTTCTGAATTTCTTTCTCAAACATTGTCTCCTTGTTATGCACAATTCTTTTTCTGATACTTGAGCAGATGTGAGATGAACGGGTCCCACTGCTGTTGTGATTTTCGATGATTACATCGAAACAACTTTCCAACCACCCTGTGACATTGCTCATCTCTCCCATCCCCATCTCTCTGACCTCTGCCTACTCTGAGTACAGCAGGGGGGAAAAGAGGGGAAGGGTAACATGCCCGACGTCTGGAGTACAACATACAGATTTTATTTTTTATGTTTGCGGAGAATATATTTCCAGTTGTGACAGGTCAATGAAACTATGCTAAGTTCATGCCTGGGATGCAGCTGCCATCTTATGAAGAGAGGTTGAACGGATTGTGGCATTGTAATTTTGAAGACTCTAGGTGGTGATAAGATTCTGTGAGGATGTATCCCTTAATGAGTGATCAAGAATTAGGAGGCATTGTTTCAGAATAAGAAGTTATGCAGTTGTTCATGAATCTTTGGAATTCTCTACTCTGGAGAGAGGCAGAGTCATTGATTATATTCAAGGCCAAGGTATACAGATTTTTGGACTGAGTAATTGCAGTCCAGGACATACAGAGCTGCCAGGAAAGCAGTAACTGTTGCAAGAACAGATATTTTGCAATCTTACTGAATGTTTAGGCTGAGGAGGACATGTTTCATACATTCATGTAACGTACGGTTGAAGTGGATACTGGTGCATTTTGCTCCTGAAATAAGGGCAGTGTTTTCTAGTGATGTACATTCCATATTTAAAGCAGATTCAAATAAAATCAAATTGTTAAGACTTGCAGACAGTCTCCTGCAGGACTGACGATTCTTATACAATTGGTCCCAAAAAATAATATATTCAACATGGATCCAAACAAGTTAACATTATGTTGTTCATGATGGAATTAATCTTAGTAACCAGCATTCATTATCTCATGACTGATCAGACTGTGAAACTAGAAATTAACCACATCTGATTACGTACATTGAAAAATATTCATTGGAAGGGAACTGAACCAACTAGAACAAACGTTTACTGACATATAGAAATCCTGGAAATACTCAATAGGGTTCAGTAACATCTGTGGAAAGAGAAACAAAATTCCATGGAAAACCCCAGGAAGGAATGTGTCTGTAGAATTAACCCCACCAAATCAGTCCTGTTTGTGGGGGGGGGGGGGGGGGGGGAATTAAACTCCAGTGAGAATTAAAATCTGTGCAAATAAATCAGTCATCCATGAGAAGTTGCACCAGGGAGCTGATCTCAGATGGTTGGTGGACTGTGGAATTGAACACCAGCAAGAATTGACAACAATTTTCATAAACAGCTACTGTAAAATGGTAATCTCTTTGTTTCTTCACAGCAAATGTCTTACATCTTCTCAGTCAATTGCCATCTGATGGTTGAAATAATGCTGACCCTCTAACTTGAAACAATGTCAGTTTGTAAAGTGAAAAAGGAGATTGGTATTTGGAAGGCCATGCATCTCAATCAGAAATGTATGGCTATCAGAGGGCATGTGGCAAATGTTTATTGTGCATCTATGGAGATAATGTATTTCAATTTTCTTAAATATCTCCTGAATCAGGTACTTCAGATTTAACATCAGTGACTGGAATGGTTAAGAGTATTTTTTTCAGATGTTCATCTTTACAGATCGATTACTTGGTAGGAAAATATCAACTCCACAGTCCTATCTGCGAACAAGTTTCACTCATCAGAAACTGATAAAGCCAGCTTCAAGAAAAAACATAACAGAATGAAATAGCAGGAATTTTAGTATCTAAATGTATTTAACATGCCTGCATGTTAAACTCTTCTTTTTCTTTTATTATGAGCGCAAAACTAGTATTTACTGCCTATTTCTAATTACCCTTGGTGGTAGTGAGCCATCTTCTTGAACCTAAACAACAACAATATATTAAAACGGAACGGCCTGCTAGGCCATTGCAGAGATCAGCCCAGCTGCTGTGAGATTGGAGTCATATGAAGGCCAAATCCCCTTCCTTGAAGTTCACTAATGAACCAGATGTGTTTTCATGACAATCTGAGAGTTCCACTGTCACAGGACTGGAATGTTTTAATATGGCAAGAAATTGGTGCTGTTGGTAGAAGAAAGTTGCTTTCCAACAACAATCAACTGCACAAAGGGAAGCACAACTGTTGGCACTGTGCTGTATGCTCTGCCGTTATTTAAACCTGTAAGCTGCCCTCAATAGATAAGAGAACATAAAATACATGAATTACACTTCTGGCTTTCAAGAGCATTCATAAAACAAATGATCAAACTTTTACAACTGAATGCTTGAGTTAGTTAATGCACTGGTACAACTCAGGCAGCATATTTGTCCGAGGAGCCTCTCTGTGGAAATGGTCTATCTGCCCACAACTTAAATATGGTTGAGTCCCATCCACATCTGTTAATTTCAGGTCGCAAACTGAACAGGAAACGGTGATTGTGTCCCTACTCATAAAGGGGCATATAATTAACAAAAAACCTTTAGATTTTCCGTCTCCTTCATTATTGTATACCTCATTATAGATCCTTATAGCATAAGGAGTGCCTTTAACTGCTTAGTGAAAATGAATACCTCAGCTTGTAATAGGTTCATAAATAAACTGTACTCGTGCTTTCCATATTCAGGTTTGCCGTAAAACACAGAGCAAAGACGGTAGATCAATCAGCACAAGGAACAATGATTGGATATCACAATGAATGTGTGATGGAGGTGAGCACTATTTTGTTATGTTAATGGCTTTCTGCTGCATTTGCACTTGGCCACTACCTCTTACACTTCAGTGGAAAAGAGGATGCTCTGTCGTTTGCTGTCCGGAGTAGGAATGGTTTCTAGCTGCAGAAAGTAGAGCAGAACTTGCACCTGCATGAAAATAAAAATTCTTAAATTAATCGCAGAGACAAGTTTATCAGATCCTCATCATAAGGTGAAATTCTGACATTACGTCAGCAAGCACTGAGATTCTAATTACACACTTGGTCTAATATTTCAAGTTGTTAATGTGATAGTTATTACTGCTAGTATAATTAATGGATATTATGGCATAATTCCGCCCCATCAGAAAAAGTTGTTGGCTTTCAGAACTAATAAGGTCATAGTGGGGGTTTTTAACTGTCTCAATATAAGCTGGGACTGTCATACTGCTCAAATTTTAGATGGGGTGGAATTTAACAAATATGTTCAGGAAACTTTTCTTTGACAATATGTCGGGGACCTAACACGGGAGAGGGCATAGCATGATCTACACGTAGGAAATTGGGAAGGGCAAGTGACTGATGTGTTCGTGGGTGTGCCTTTTGGGACCAATGATGATTGTTTTATTAGCTTTACTTAGCTTAATTAGCTTCAGCTATTTTTAAATTGTAATTTAATTAGCTTTAAGATAGTTATGGATGAAAACAGACAAGATAAAATTCTGAATTTTGATGATATTAGACAGGAACTTGCTCCAGTTTATTGGAGTAGCTTGTTTGCGGATAAAGGAACAATCAACAGTGAACGTGCCATTACCTGTGACATCACCTCCAATGACCAGCTGTCTGCCATTGTGATTGCCTGTGTTGGATTGGTGGGTATTTTGCTGTCTTTATCCGAGGGCCTCAACAGAGTGGGTCCGAAAACAGTGGCCAAGTTATGCAATGACATCTTGTTGATCTGTTCCTTCTCTGCCACCCTGTGGCAGAAAAATGAGTGAACATCCAAACTGACTGAAAACAACAATTATAGCGTTCCTTTTCACTTTGGGGAATCACTTTTAAGATCTTATTTAAATATGCTATTTCCAGTTCTATGGCTACTACAAATAGAAACAAGTTTGGATGGGTCAACGTATAACTTTAAGAGAAAAAAATAATTAAGATTCTGTCACAGGGAGGAATAATCTGGTGGACAGAGGAAAATATTCAATCATGTCCTCAAATCCTCCTTGAGGAAATGCAACATCCATACAAATTCCTGGAATTTCTGACTCATTCCTGTTCAAAGTGGAGATGGAGCACTTTGGATGGTATTGAGAACCACAAAGCACATGGAAAGCAAAGAGTAAAAAGTATTCTTCCATCCTAGAAATAAAATTAATTCCACAATTTTGGGCTAACTAAGTCAACAAAGGTAGGAGAAAAACTATTTCCAAGGGAGGAACATAGAATAGTACAAGACAGGCTCGAAGGGCCACAATGTATGCATCGAACATGATACCAAGATAAATTAATCTCATCTGCCAGAATATGATCAATACACCTCCATTTCCTACACATCTATGTGCATATCGAAAAGCCTCTTAAACGGCACTATCGTATCTGCCTCCACCACCATCCCCAATAGCATGTGCCAGGCTTCACCCACATCTCCTTTAAACTTTGCCCCACTCACCATAAAGCTATCCCCCCATTCTGCCCTTTTACCTTATCTATGTTTCTCATAACTTTATATACTCGGGTCTTGTGCAGGTTTCATCCTGAAATGTTGACCACCTATTTGTCTCCACAAATGTTGCCTGACGCACTAGTGGATGGGTTCCATCATGGTGAAAAAATCTGAGGTAAATCACTCCTTTAGCACTTAAGGATGAAGATATTTGCAGATGCTTCATTGTACTCTTTGAACTCATGTACTGGTCTCCACCAGGACCTTAGGTGACCCGTTATCTTGTCTAACAAATTTCAATGTACCGTTGACCCTGTGCAAATCTACATATGACAAATGAAAAACTGAACTGAACTAAATGTACATTTATGGAGTTGCTACTTTTTAGTTTTATTTAACATTCTACACAATTATATGAGACATAGTTTTGATCTGAAATATTGGATGTGACATCATCATATCTCTTAGGTAGACAAAAATGCTGGAGAAACTCAGCGGGTGAGGCAGCATCTATGGAGCGAAGGAATAGGTGACGTTTCGGGTTGAGACCCTTCTTCTCTTGATTCCTTTAGGCCTAAGAGCTAAATCTAACTCTCTCTTAAAAACATCCAGTGGATTAGCCTCCACTGCCTTCTGTGGCAGAGAATTCCACAGATTCACAACTCTCTGGGTGAAAAAGTTTTCCCCTCATTTCAGTCCTAAATGCTGTACCCGTTATTCTTAAACTGTGACCCCTGGTTCTGGACTCCCTCAACATTGGGAACATTTTTCCTACATCTAGCCTGTCCAATTCTTCAAGAATTTTATGTTTCTATAAGATCCCCTATCATCCTTCTAAATTCCAGTGAATAGAAGCCCAGTTGACCCATTCTTTCATCATACATCAGTCCCGCCATCCTGGGAATTAATCTGGTGAACCAATGCTACACTCCCTCAGTAGCGATAATGCCCATCCTCAAATTAGGAGACTCAAATTGCACACAATACTCCGGGTGCGGTCTCATCAGGGGCCTGTACAACTGCAGTAGGACCTTGCTTCTAAACTCAAATCCTCTCGCAATGAAGGCCAACATGCCATTAGCTTTCTTCACTGCCTGCTGTACCTGCATACTTACTTTCAGTGTTACACAAAAAGCTGGAGAAACTCAGCGGGTGCAGCAGCATCTAAGGAGCGAAGGAGATAGGCGACGTTTCAGGTCGAGACCCTTCTTCAGACTTACTTTCAGTGACTGATGTACAACCAGGTCTCATTGCACCTCCCCTTTTCCTTATCTGGCACCATTCAGATAATAATCTGCCTTCCTGTTCTTGCCACCAAAGTGGATAACCTCACATTTATCCACATTATACTGCATCTGCCATGCATCTCCCCACTTACCCAACCTATCCAGGTCACCCTGCAGCCTCACAGCATCCTCATTGCAGATCACACTGCCTCTACTCTCACTACTGCCATTGAACCATTCAGGCACCAGGAATTTACACATTTTAGATTCACACAGCTGGTTGTGTGGTAGAGGAAGTATTGGTGAAGATAATTTGCTCTGACTCACCTCGTCAAATGATCCAACAGGAATGAGAAAGTGGTGAAATTGGGTTCTGGCAGAGAAAGTAGGAGGTTGAGCATACAGCTTTCTTTAGCAACCGGATCAGACAACGCTGAAAATGAATAGAAATATAAGCTTCATTACTTCAGATCACCACTCCAACATTCTACAGTGAGCAGGTCGCAGCTGTTCAGGTGATATGAACAACAACACATGGTATTATTGCTTTCACAGAGTTGTGGTCAAAAGATGTGCTGGACTGGTAGCTCAACATTCCAGAGTATAGATTCTTCAGATGTGAAAAGGAGGGGATTTAAAAGAGAATCCTAAAAGATTCTTCAAATAAAAAAATGTGTGTTATGGTTGGAAAGAAAAAGAGGGCAATCACTTTGCTGAGAGAAATAAGTCTCCCGTGAGTCATGGGGTCATAGATGGAGCACACAGCATCGAAACAGGCCCACCATGTCCACACCCATGAGTGGCTACTCATCTGTATTAATCCCATAATGAGGAGGTGGTCTTTGGTGACAGAATGACATTGATCGGCTGAAATTATGGGCAAACCAATGGCAGATGGAGTTTAATCCCAATAAATGTGAGATGATGCATTTTGGAAGGACTAATATAGCTAGAATATATCCCATTAATGAAAGGTGCAGAGAAGGGAGAATGGGGAACCCTGATACAGGTACATGCAACTCAGGCAATACATAAATCAGGATAAAATGAGAAACCTTTCCATATAGTAGGGGCGTCCACACACTGGTCAAAGGTTTGGGGCAAGGGGCAGGAGATGCAGAAGGAACATGAGAAAGAGTTTTCTCATCCAGAAGGGGCTAGAAATCTGGAACACACTCCCTGAGTTAATGAAAGCAGATACTCTCACCATATTTACAGAATATTTAGACGAGCGTTTGAAATGCCACGGCATTGAAGACGACGAGCCAAGTGCAGGAAAATGGGCCAAGGATAGGAACTTTCCATGCCAGTATCAGGAAGGGGGAAATGCCTAAAATATTGCACATGAGTACATTAGGATGGATCAATCCCCAGGATCAGATAGATTCTATCCCAGGATGCAACGAGAAGCAAGGGAGGAGAATGCTGGGGCTCTGACGGAGATTCTTACATCTTTTTTAGCCTTGGGTGAGGCAGCAGAAAATTAGTCTTCAACGGGAAGCAAATTGCTGCAGAAGACTCTGAAGGATACCATTTATGGTCACTTGGAAAGGCTAGGAGGAGTCAGTGTGGTTTTGTGAAGAGGAGTTCATGTCTCACAATCTGATGGAGATTTTGGCTAAAATAACACCAATTGCCCAACTTTCTTTAGGCAGCCGCCTTTACACATGAAGAGTCTACCCCCCCACCCCCCTTTTCAGTGTTATGCTTCCCTTTTTTCTTTACCAACCAAAATAGGTAACATTGTAAGAAATCAGTTTTTTAAAGTCAAGAAGCAAATATTCTTTGTGACTTACCAATTCCTTCAGCAAAGTTAGGGTACAACTCATCTGTGAAAAGAGGCGCTGGCAGCTCTCGGAAATAAAGTTTTAATGTTCCTGCGATGGCATTAACATCCATTTCACTCATCATCACAGAGACGTCTTTATTGTCTGTAATACATTACACATTTAAATACATTTAAGACAACTAAATAATCTGAACATGAATGTATGAAGTAACCACAGAAAATGTTCCAGACCAACAGAGATCGCGTGTCAATGAAAAGACACTACACCCCTGTCCCGCCACTGACTCCGCCCATGTCTCTAAAGCACATTGGAGTGCTAGAAACTTAAATAAAATATAAAATGTAAACTGAATGTGAATGGAATGACCTGCCGACCCTTTCCTGGCTCCCTCTGTCTCCCTGGCCATTTAGAGACCCAGTTTCCAACCCCACTCCAGGCTCACAAGGTGCACCCACCTCATGGTCCGGAGACACGGCTGTTGTTCCGTCTCACATTGTAGCCTCTGTGGACAGCGCTTTATCACCACGAGGCACCCTCCCCTCTAACCTGCTGCTGTTTATTGCTGTTGGCAGTGGCTTTGTCTGCTCCATCGCCGCCGCCTGCTCCCGTCGCTCAGTCCAGTCAGCCTCTTCGCCCACCCCCCCTTTCCACCTCCCCTGGCTACCGCTTCGTTCTTTCCTTCCTGAAGTCACCAGCATGCTCCACCTTGGAAGCAACGGTACGTGAGAGGGGAGGGAGCCTCACGGTGAGAAAGCGCTGTCCCCATGGTGAGTGGCGCATCTTGTTGTTGGCCGCGGCCTGAAGAAAGCCCATCCTGTGGAGGGCTACAACGTGAGCTGCAACAACAGCCGTGTGAACCGGTGCAGAAGGGCTCGCTGGAGCAGGTCAAAGGTAGAGGCGTCTAGTTTTAAAATGAAACTACACAAAGTGCCAGAGTAAGTCAGCCGACTGAATTAGTCCGAGGAAGGGTTCTGATGTGACCTATCCATGTTCTGCAGAGATTCTGACCCGCTACTCCAGCACTCTTGTGAAATAGCCATTATCTGTCGATGACTGCAGATGATGGTTAATCGACAAAATGAATCGGTTTACGATATTGCCTTTGCGAAACAGGAGAGAATATAGAGAGCATAGTTGAAAAGGGATTTTGAGAAGCAGCCTTTTAAAGGTGTCCAGTAAATTAGAGAAGGCTTGACAGTAAGTTCAGATTTCCAGTGGAAAAGAGGAATATTGAGCAAAATGGTGGGAGGAGGGGTTGTGGGGTGGTGCGTGGGGGCAAAGCGGAGTTAAACATGAAAATCTTAAACAATGAGCTAGCACAGATAGAAACATGGAAAAATAGATGCAGGAGTAGGCCATTCAGCTCTTCGAGCCTACACCACCATTCAATATGATCATGGCTGATCATCTAAAATCAGTACCTCGTTTCTGCTTTTCCCCCCATATCCCTTGATTCCCTTAACCCTCATAGAGCTAAATATAACTTTCTCATGAAAACATTCAGTAAATTGGCCTCCACTGCCTTCTGCGGCAGAGAATTCCACAGATTCACAACTCTCTGGGTGAAGATGTTTTTCCTCATCTCAGTCCAAAATGGTCTACCCCTTATTCTTAAACTGTGACCCCTGGTTTGGACTCCCCCAACATCGGGAACATTTTTCCTGCATCTAGCCGGTCCAATCCTTTAAGAATGTTATATGTTTACGTAAGATTCCCTCTCATCCTTCTAAATTCCAGTGAGTACAAGCCCAGTTGACCCATTCTTTCATCATTTGTCAGTCCCGCCATCCCGGGAATTAACCTGGTGAACCTATGCTACGATAGACTTAGGCAAGGCCAAAGAGGGATTTCAATGTTTAGATGTAAACAAATAACTCTTTCATGACGGAGGGACACCTCCCGAAAGCACTCTCGCCCCTCGCAATACCACCTGTAGCTGCAACTTCAACTGAGCTCTCATAATTTTGTCCGGATTACAGGGAGGGGCGGACCATCATTTGCCAGAAAATCAGTGTTCAACCTGTATACTGTTCCTGGTAATGCCGCATGAGCAGCAATTACACACTCACAGGTGCCCCATGCCCCACTTTCATATTTATAGAGAATTTTAATAATTGAAAAATGAGTTGCCTGTAACAACGTTTGAATACTTACTAGTATCAAAGGAAGCTTTGAGGGTTTGAATGTCTGTGGCAACTCCTGATACTCGATAGATTCCAATTTCCTCCATTCCACGCCTTTCAATCTCTTCCACACATTGTCGTACAATGTAAGGTACCTTCGACCTTTCTCGCCTGGTGAGGAAAAACACTGTCTAAAACTGGACACCAACATCTGTTAGTTTTGTAATTTACAGCTGAATGATTACATGAGAGCCACTTTTAACCCTTTTTAAAACTTCCTTTCTTTTCACATGTTCTACTTGGGCATTGGATTTGACCGTTTACACTATTATTGGTTGTTTATTTTTATATGTGTGTGTATAAACATAAACTCCATTTTTTTTTTGTCATTTAATATGTTGTTCACAGAGTACTATGTTTACATATTCTGTTGTGCTGCTACAAGTTAAAATGTCTATCTGGGACATATGACAAAAACACTTGATTCTTGAATCTCCCTCATCATCCAAGCTTCCTTACACTCACCTGCTTTGCCCTTAACTCTAACAGGATCATGCATGTCCTGGACTCTTGCTAGCACACTTTGAAAGACATCCTACTTACCAAACATCAATTTTATTTCAAATAATCTGTTCCAATCAACACAGGATCACATACAAAATCCATACAGGCAGCATCCATAGTCAGGATTGAACCTGGGTCCCTGGCGCGGTAAGACAGCATCCCTACTGCTGTGTCACGGTGCTGCCCCATTTTTGATAGGCAGAGAATTGGACAAAAGCCACAAGATGAAAAGTGTGAGATAACTAGAGAAGAGGTAGGAATTGTGAATCCAGAGGAAGGAGTATAGTTGAGATCCATTGCAGGTCTGGATGAGAGAGGACTAAAGCTGCAGGAGATAGAGAATGAGGGCCTGCTTGTGATGGCGTATGGCGGAGAGTAAAGAACACAGGGCATGGAAGAAGGGCCATTGTGAGAAGCTGTGGATTGAGTGTCAGTATCTGAAACCGTGGTTGGGCCCCAACTGGGAATCCTGGAATATTCCTTCCTCATGGTTCACACCTCTTCTATTCTTATCTTACATCTTTTGTCCTGACCTCAAATGTGCACTTATCCATGTTCTCCAGAGATGCTGCCTGACCTGCTGGGTTACCTCAGCACTTTTGTCTTTCTTCATGCATAAACCATAATTATTCTTGCTATGCTGCTCACATTTTCTGTTAGGAAATTGTTAAGACAATCCCATTAAAAGGCCACCACCTTTATTCTGCCTCTTATTATCAATTTATCCAGCAATTCTATGAAGGCTTGAGATGTTTTGCTTTACATTACTGTTGAATTGAACTTTGTTCCTCTTCACTTTCTAGCGAGATTCACCCCAGTTAGTCAGTCTTTGTAACTAGGCTCAAAGAATGTCCATCACAGCCATTTATGTTCACTATCATCTAATGGCTAAATTAAAACACATCATCATTTGATATTAAAGGTAGACAAAAATGCTGGAGAAACTCAGCGGGTGAGGCAGCATCAATGGAGCGTAGGAAATAGGTGACGTTTCGGGTCGAGACCCTTCTTCAGACTGATGTGGAGGTGGGCGGGAAGAAGAAAGGAAGAGGCGGAGACAGTGGGCTGTGGGAGAGCTGGGAATGGGAAAGAAGGAGAAAGCAGGGACTACCTGAAATTGGAGAAGTCAACGTTCATACCGTGGGGGTGTAAACTACCCAAGCGAAATATAACATGCTGCTTCTCCAATTTACAGTGGGCCTCACTCTGGCCATGGAGGCGGCCCAGGACAGAAAGGTCAGATAATAATTTGATATTAAATGCTTTTCAGGAGTGGGAACTGCAGATTAAATTGCTCTTCTCTCGTCGAAGTCATAAGGAATGAAGTGACGCTTTTGCTTAAATCATAGTGCAGAAAACGAACATTCAACAGTGATCTTTATGGCAGGAGATATTTATTCAATGATCTATCGGGGATGTTCAGTTTTGTCATTTAGCGCACTGTACTGCCAAGAGACAATAAACAGCTCACTTACTTGGTAACTACTGCAATGCTCACACCAAAGACCCCCGTCTGCTTACGGGACGGCATTCGTTTCAAGCTGAACTCACGACTGGTGAATTTCATTGATAACTTCACCTCAATCTAAGAAAGAAAACAAAAGGACTGAACCTTGGGCGAATTAAATTTAAACATACGCAGCATATTTAGTCAGGGCTGATGAATTGTTCAATTAAATTCCATATTCTATGTTCTTTAAGAAATATTGGATTAACAGGATCTGCATTGATGTAACAAGACATTGGTGAGGCCGCATTTGGAGTATTGTTCAGTTTTGGTCATCCTGCTATAGGAAATATGTTGTTAAGCTGGAAAGAGTGCAAAGATTCACAAGGATGTTATCAGGACTTGAGAGCCTGAGCTATAGGGAGAAGTTGGGCAGGCAAGGACTTTATTCCTTGATACACGAGTACAATCAAGCCTTCCATAGAGCTCAGATATAGGATAAAACATTTAGTGAGAGATAAAGTTCAATTAAAGACAGTTGAATGGCTTCCAATGAGGTAATGGGAGGTCAACGTTGCACGTCAGCTGATAAGACTGTTCAGTTGTCTGATTACAGCTGGGAGGAAATTGTCTCTGAATCTGGAAATATGTATTTTCAAACTTCTGTACTTCTTGCCTGGTGAGAGCAGGGAGAAGAGGGAGCGAGACAGGGCCTTGATAATGCTGATGACCTTGCTGTGGTAGCGTGAAGTGTAGAGGGAGTCAACGGAAGTGAGGTTGGTTTGCATTATGTCCACAACGCGCTGTCATTTCCTGCAGTTTTGTTTGGAGCTGTTCCCAAATCAGGCTGTGATGCATCCCGATAAAATGTTTTCTACGGTGCATGTGTGGAGTTGGTGAGGGTTCTTGGGGGCATGTTGAAGTTCCTGAACCTTCTAAGGAAGTAGCAGCATTGGTGTGCTTTCTTGGCCATAGCTTCAATGTGGCTGGTCTAAGGCAAATTGCCAATGATATAAGGTGCTAATGAAGGTTGCCTTTATACTTGCTTTCATTAGTTGGGGCTCTGAATATAAAAGTTGGATAGTCATGTTGTGGCTGTATTAAACTTTGCTTTGGCCTTTCTGTTTGCTGCCTTACAGAAAGGATGTGGATACCTTGGGCACTGGGCCTGTACTCACTGGAGTTAGACTTCATTGAAACATACAGAATAGTGAGAGGCTTGGATAGAGTGGATGTGGAGAGGATGTTTCCACTAGTGGGAGAGTCTAGGACTAAAAGCCATAGCCTCAGAATTAAAGGATGTTCTTTTAGGAAGGAGATGAGGAGAAATGTATTTAGTCAGAGGGTGGTGAATCTGTAGAATTCTTTGCCAGAGAAGGCTGTGGAGGCCAAATCAGTGGATATTTTTAAGGCAGAGGTTCTGAGGAGAAGGCAGGAGAATAGGGTCGGGAGAGATAGATCAGCCATGATTGAATGGCGGAGTAGACTTGATGGGCCGAAAGGCCTAATTCTACTCCTATCACTTATGACCTTGGTGGAGATGCAGAAGGGGTTCACCAGGATGTTGCCTGAATTGGGGAGTATTCCCTGCAGGTGCGGCTGGACAAAGCTGGATTGTTTTCTCTGGAACGTCGGGAGGCTGAGGAGCGACTTGATAGAAATACACAAAATGAGAGGGATACATAAGGTAGGTAATCAATTTTTCTCCAAGGATGAAATGTCAACTACTAGAGGGCATAGGTTTAAGGTGAGAGGGGGAAAGTTTAAAGGAGATTGGTGAGGCAAGTTTTTTTGTTTTTTTTACAGAGTGGGATGTGCCCGGATCACACTGCCAGGCAAGCTGCTGGAACTAGAAACACTTGCCGAATTTTATATTTTCTCAATTTAATTTGTGTTTGCTTGTTTGTTTTAACACATTTCAGCAAAATCTACTTTATACTCCCCTAAACTTGAATAAAAATAACTAAATCTGTCTAATCTGATAGAAATGTGCAAACCAATACCAAATGAAACCTTGTCTTCAAAGTTGCATCAATAACATCTTGCTTCATTGTGTTAGATTATATTTGACAGAAAAACATACAAAATGTTATACATTATCTCTGTATCGCAGCTTAACATTGCAACTTACTCCGTTCATTCCTATGACAGTTCTCTGCCAGTCCTTATCTTGCAATGCTTGTGGTTCTAGCTGAAAACAAGACAAGAATTTTATTTACCATTCAACTTAACAAACAGTATGTGTGTGTGTGTGTGTGCGCGCGTGTGTGCGCGTACGCGTGTAACTGGCGTGTGGTCAGGCCTCGTAACTGGAAAGCTTGGGCAGCAGGGTGAATCCTGGACAATGTAGATCCTTGCATTGCATGTCGCATGATTATACCAATACCGAGTGAAACTAACAACAAACAGTGGGTGGCACAGTGGCGCAGCTGATAGAGCTGGTCGGGTTTGCAAGTTCTCCCTATGACTGCACAGGTTTCCTCGAACATCCCAAAGACGTGCAGGTTTGTAGGGTCATTGGCCTCTGTAAAATTGCCTCTAGTGTGTAGGGAGTGGATGTGAAAGTGGGATAGCATAGAACTAATGTGAATGGGTGATCGGTGGCTGGCATGTATTTGATCGGCTGAAGGGCCTGTTTCCATGCTGTATCTTTAAACTAAACAGCATGCATATTAGATGCTGAAAATGTAAGTTTGGAAGTAAAAATTATTTAAAAAATGACAGCCAAAAGTTTAAATCATAATCATAAAAAGTTTTAAAACTAATTTAAAATAAAATTGCAGTTCATCTGCATTTTAAAAAATCTTGTGGAAGAATACTGTAAATGGTAATCTGACAAAAATACAACAGCTATTAAACAACTATAGTATAATCACAGTAAAGGCATTCAAGTCTGTCATTAATTGCTACAACCTCTGTGAGCTACAGAAAATGCACTTTAAAAATAGATACATGACGATCAAGAATGGGAAGATTTCCAGTTAACCTACCAAGCATTGAAAGAAACAGTTCCGCGGTTGAGAAAACATGGACCTACCTGAATCTGTCCTTTCCCCATGATATTATCTGTAATTTCTGCATCTTCTTTGGATAACTTCGTTTTGTTGTAGCATTTTTCATAACTCAGGATTCTTAGAGTCTGAGAGCCTTCTAATTCTATCTCAAATTCCTGTAAACAAAATTATAAAAGTAGAAGGAAAACTATGTTTGGAGTGTAGGAAATGAATTTTTATACTATTTTTCCATTTTGATATGTCTGATTACACTGAGTCATTGAGTCAGAGCTATACGGCACAGAAATAGGCACTTTGGCCCATCTTGTCCATGCTGACCAAATTATCAGTATAAATTGGAGTATAACCTCCTTACTTGTGCATTCAAAGCCCCAACTAATGAAGGCCAACCCCTCCTTCTATTAGTTCCTTATACCTATCATATGCTTCTTTATTTCTCTTTATTGAATTGTCAATATCAGGGTTCGCTACACTTGTTATTCCTGGCTTTTGCCCTTTACAGAAACATGATGGCCTTGAACTCCTTTGAATGCTTCCCACTCTGCAGATGTAGACTTACATGTAAGTAAGATGCTGCCAGGTCTTCCTTATGTGAATGAAATTTGCCCTCCCTCTGTGAAGTGTAAGAAAACCGCATGCATCCACTACAATCTCGATGGAATAGCCAGTTCCATGTCAAGCTTGATGAACAGAGCTTCAGTGAAGACTCACCTCATTCCAGTTTGGTTCCAGCGTGTCTCTGTAGACTCTTGTCTTTGCTTTGTTAACAAAGTAACCAAATGAATCTACTTCTAAAGTACAGTATAAATCTGTTCAGAAACAAGCAAAACAGATCCAGAAATAATAAGCATTTAAGCAATTACAAGCATGTAGATTAGAAATGTGAAAATACAAACATACTGTAAAAATACAAAAGAGAAGTCAGTCAAGCACACTTGTTCTCGTTAGGCCCACTGTACAATGCAATCTCATAAACAAACCTCTCTAGTGTTTGCAATATTCACACCAGGGAGAGGTGAAATGGAGAGCATGTCAATTTTCACTGACCCCCTACAGGAATAATACAAATCCGTACACAATAGATATACATGTGGTATATCTATTCATTCAGCATTCATTAACCCAATTCTTCTCCCACTCTGATCTAATAATTACAGATTACAATGCATGGTTGGCACAGATATTTATGTTCACTGAACTGCTCTTAAAGGTCAATGACTCCGGCCATATATTTCTTTCATCCACATGACTTTCAAAAGGTGCACCCATCAATTGCGGGATGACGACTGGAATAATAATGGAATGTAAACTGACCACTGAGTTGCCCTCCCGTATATTACCCTGGTGTTTGTACATTTCATTTCGGAGTCACGTGAGTGACTTCGTGAAGAGCCCGCCGGCGCGCATGCTCGACATATCGTCGTACCGCGTTGCTGCGACGGCTGGCGGTGGAGCGCGCTCCTCGCCAGCCCTTCACAAGGGGCCACGGAGGTAAGTATCTTACCTTAAGTTGGTGGTTCTTGCTATGCGATGTTTTCTTGCAGCAAGAACATGGATGGGAGATCGATGGACCGGAGGATGTTTGGAGAAGTCCCCGGTCAACAGTTCCGACTGCAGCGCAGGCCGGGACTCAGGCGGAGACTGGGGTAAGCCCTGTTTTACAGGTCCGGATCCGCCAGCACACCACAGCTCGGAGGAGTTCCAGAGGAGGAGTGTGGTGTGCCACCAGAGCAGGGGGACCCTGCCATGGCAGTCAGGTCGTCAGCGGGCTCGCTGGCGACCTGGAGCAGGGTGCGTGCGGCTGCACGGCCCGTTCCACTCAGCCCTCCGAGAAGGGGGAGGGCAGGAGCCCAGAAGCCTAACCCTGTTAGGGCTAAGGCATTGCCTGACACGGAGGAGCGGTCAGGTTCCAGGGCGAGACCCGGGGCGGCTGTGAGGTCCAGCCGGCACACCCCGACTCTCGACGCCGGTACGGGTCGGTTGAGTCGGGTCTCGTCACGGTCGCCGAGCCCCCCATGGATGGGTGGGCGAGACCATGCGCTGGCAAGGTCCACGATGTGGGCAGCCGGCAAGACTGCGCGGGCCCCAGGCAGCCATGCTTCGGCTGGTGCCGACACCACGCCGCAAGTGTCCTTAGTGGCAGCGGCTTCAGCTCCCGTTAAACGGAGGCGGTTGAACACGCCCGCGCAGGAATCGCGCAGTTCGCCTCGGCGGCTGTCAGCGACAACTACCGGCACCGGCAGGGCCTCGACGAGGTGCGGGCCGATGACAGGAGCCCGGTTTTCTTTTCAGAGCCGGAGGACTCCGACCACCTGAGTGTTCAGGGTGAAGGGCGTATTGACCGTATGGAGCGGCTGCTGGAGCTCCTGCTTCAACGTCAACAACAGCAGGGCAGCAACAGGCACAGGGCGTCTTCACCAACATCCACTATCAGCCTGGAGCAGCAGGACGAGGAGATTCTGGTGGATCCCGTACCACCTCCGTTGGAGGTGCCAGCGGAGCAACCCTTGGATGTGGCGACCAAATTCGCGGCTTCACATTCATCTGGACTTCCTCTAAATACAAAACTGGCAGCCATAGTGGACTTTCTTAATAATCAGGTGCTGCAGGAAGAAGTCCTCATCCACGCTATGAGCCGTCACAAGGCTCCATCACACTGCAACTCCCTCAACGTGCCTGTGGTCAATACGCCAATATGGGGCAACATCAGTGCGGCTATCCGTCAACAGGAGCTAAAATTGCAGCGGATCCTGAAACTCCTCACGGCCGGTATTACCGCCTTTGCGCGGTCGGTGGACGGGGACGAACTGAATTTGGACCAGGAAGATGCTCTGGCCCTTCTGTGCGCGACCCAGCACGAAATCAACGGGTTCCGCAAGAACAGCATCCGCCCAGCGCTCAACCCGAAGTTTGCAGGATTGTGCAAACCACCGCCGCCGCCCCGTCAGCTCTTTGGTGAGACCTCTCGAAGAGAGTCAAAGAGCTTGACAAACAAGCCAAGACGGTGGGGATCATGCGCTCTCAGAGTGCCCCACACCGTCAGGCTCAAAAGCTCCATACATTTGCTCATGAGGGTTTGCCAGTACCTCGAGGAGGACCCACCCTCTAGTTCCACAACGACAACAACACCAGACCAGCACCAAGGGTCTTTTTTAGGACAGGGTCGGCAGAGACCTTGGTGGGAAACGAAGACGCCGCGCCCTCAAGCCAACCCAGCACCTCCACGGCCACGCACACATGTCAAGGACCGCCGGTAACCACGGAGGTGAGGGGGTCTGGTTTTCTCTTTTCTCTTTGTTTAACTTCACATGTTGGTGGTCGCCTTCGGTTGTTTTTGGGTGCATGGGTAAATTTACTGGTGACGAGTGTGTGTTGCAGAATATTCAGGGGCATAAAATTGAGTTTATTAATGGCGACATTCCTCCATCCCAGCACATGCCCGGTCGAATGTTTAAATTATATGCTGCAGAACAGGTAGCAGGTTACAAGGAAATTTTAAGGATTGAGAAAATGGTGCATGAGCCAGTTGAATTTGTTTCGAAGATATTCACTAGACCTAAGGAGGATGGAGGCTGTCGTGTTATTATTGATCTAACCCGTTTGAATACGTTTGTAACATATACTCATTTTAAAATGGATACGTTTGAAACAGCCAAATCATTGGTTTCTCATGGTTGCTTTATGGCATGCATCGATTTGAGGGATGCATATTATTCAGTATCCATCCAGAAATATGATAGAAGGTTTTTGAAATTTATCTGGATGGGGCAACTTTGGCAGTATAAGGCTTTGCCTAATGGGCTCACTACAGCCCCTAGATTGTTCACTAAATTGGTGAAGCCAATCATGGCTTATTTGAGACAACGACATCATATAGTAATGGCCTATTTAGATGATATCTTTATTGTGGGCCACACCCTGGAATTGGCTGAACAGGGTGTTGCAGCTGCTGTCAATATATTTCAACAATTGGGATTCATTGTCCATCCAGAGAAATCGAAGTTCTGCCCTGCCCAGGTAATTAATTACCTAGGGTTCACGGTGAACTCAATGAGCATGAGGGAAACCATACCAATTAACAAAATTGAGGAGGTCACTCAGGTGTGCAGAGATTTAATTGGCACCAATATACCATCGATTCGGCATACAGCCACAGTAATTGGCAAGCTAGTGGCTTTGTTTCCGGCAGCACGATATGGACCTTTGCATTATCAGAATTTGCAAAGAGCTAAAATTACTGCGTTAAAATGGAACGCTGGTCATTATGATCGATCAATGCAGCTGCCGTCCGAAGCAATAAATGAGTTGCAATGGTGGGTGTGTCACATTAGCAGCTCATTCAAGCCCATCAGGGAGGCTAATCCGGTGGTATATTTGCAGACTGATGCAAGCTCCAATGGCTGGGGAGCTACAGATAATTGCTCTCGTTGTGGGGGCAGATGGGACACCCTTGAGTCAACGATGTTCTTGACTCAAGGGTTTAACTATTTGGAGTTGCTGGCAGCATTCCACGGACTTCGTGTGTATTGTTCCAAGCTTGTTGGAGCACACGTCCGTTTCCAAATAGACAACATCACAGCTGTGGCATATTTAAACCATATGGGTGGTACCAGGTCAGTTTCATGTGACAAATTGGCTAACTCAATTTGGCTCTGGTGTATTCAAAGAGATTTTGGATTTCAGCTACCTATTTGCCAGGTGAGCTTAATACTGTGGCGGACACCAGGTCACGCAAATTCAATGACAATATTGAATGGATGTTGCATCCTGAAATTTTTGCTAAAGTCACAGCCAAATTTGGTAAACCGGACATTGACCTTTTGCGTCACGGTTGAACCATCAGGTATCAACATACGTTTCATGGGAACCAGATCCTGGGGCAATAGCGCTAGATGCATTCTCGCTGGACTGGGGGAATTGGTTTTTCTATGCATTCCCCTCGTTTTGCCTCATCAGTCGGGTATTGCGAAAGATTCAGGCAGATGCTGCCAAGGGCATCCTTATTATACCCGACTGGCCTACACGGCCTTGGTGTCCGGTGGTCTTTGACATGCTCAATCGAACCTTGGGTCCTTTTGAAGGGTTGCCCAGAATTGGTTACTCACCCTGTCTCAGGGGAGCCGCATCCCTGCCATGGCTATTTAATTTGTTGGCTTGCAGGTTCTGAACAGGCCGTTAGTCCAATACGGCCTCTCAACTCGGACCATTGGATACCATCAGGGCGTCATGTCGAGAGTCAACAAGGCGAAGATACCGCTCGCAGATTAAGAAGTGGGAGCCTACTGCAGCCGCTCTCGCATCACGTACGATGACGTGACAATAACTGACGTCCTGGAATTCCTCGCGGGGTTGTACCATGATCAACACTTAAGTTACAGTGCCATCAACAGCGCCAGGAGCGCGCTATCATTCTATCTCAAGATTGAGGTAGGATCCAACAGGCTAGTGTCCAGACTCATGCGGGGTATATTCAATATGAATCCGCCTACACCACGCTATGATGTCAGGGACGTATTAAACCTGCTCAGGACGTGGTCTCCCATGGAAGGGATCCAACTGGACAAACTCATCATGAAACTGGTGATGTTACTAGCGCTGACTTCAGCAGAGGGTACAAACACTACACAAACGATGTGTTGACAGGATGATATCTACCCCTATGGAAGTAGTCTTCGTCGTTGATGAGCTACTAAAGCAGCATAGACCTGGGTGCACAGGGCTGCAGCCGAAGTTCCCGGTATACCCCGCAGATGCTAGGCTGTGTTCAGCCTCACGTATTCGTCACTATGTCAAGGTGACGGCACGCATCAGAGGAATGGAGAGATACCGGCTTGTCTCATCATCAAGTGACAGTCCAGACGATATCCAGGTGGCTTCGAGTCGTCTTGGGTAAGTCAGGTATCGACACTAATGTGTTCAAGTTTTACTCCACCAGGGCTGCATTGACATCAATGGCAAGGATTATGAAGGTGCCTATGGGCCAGATCCTCGCCATAGCAGGATGGGCTAATGAAGCTGTGTGTCAGCGATTTTATAACAAGCCTGTTGCTGCTCCTCTACAGTTCGCAGAAGCCGTGCTGAATGCAGGTCAAGAACGCGGAGATGTCCCCGCATGAGGGGATTTGATTTGTTATTAACAAATATGCTCTTGTTTTGCAGTATGATCTATTTGAGCAAGTTTGTTCCTCCCATCCATCCCTGGTAGTGGTGTGTCTGCATGGACGTGGTCCAGGGCGTGTAATCACAGAAGCTTTGAAGTCTTCACGAAGTCACTCACGTGACTCCGAAATGAAATAGTAAGATTGAACGAGAACTTACCAGTTCGAAGGTTGATCATTATTTCATGAGGAGTCGAAGTGAGGGATTTCGTGCCCTCCTCGCCCACCCTCAATCACCTTCATCTGGTAATCTTAGTCACTTCAATCTTACTATCCGAAGTCATTTCTTTTGTTGGTTTCTGTGATTCCACGCCGCTACTTTGAAGTATGTCGAGCATGCGCGCCGGCGGGCTCTTCACGAAATCCCTCACTTCGACTCCTCATGAAATAATGATCAACCTTCGAACTGGTAAGTTCTCGTTCAATCTTACTATTCTCCCTGTGATTGTGAGTTTTCCCCACATACTCATTTCCACCCACATCCCAAATATGTATAAGTTTTTTAAGTTAATTGGCTTCTGTAAAATAGTCCCTGGTGTGCTGGATAGAACAAGTGAACGGGTGATTGCTGGTCGGCGCGGACTTGGTGGGCTGTAGGGCCTGTATCCATGCTGTATCTCTAAATTAAACAAAACTAATTAACCTACTGAGATGTATCTTTGCAATGTGGGAGGAAGCCTAGAGATCATCAGGAGCACGTGCAAAAGTTTTGATTTCTCACTAGCAAGCATGTACACTAAAATTTACAACATTCATTATTTCCTATTTACTGGAATTTGTTATTGACAGGGCTGTTTGTCTCGTAAACAAGCAGAGGAAGCCCATTATTTAAAATATTTTTTTAAAGATTTAAGTAAAGCATAAGCATGAATAACTCACTTGAAATTTGTTTGAATCCAGTGGCTGAGTGAACGATTACATTCAGAAACCCATAGAGGCCAGGAGATTCATCATCTGTGTGCAACAAATTAACAATGAAGTGAATTGGAGAGACACGAAAACAGATACACCACAGGTACACAAACAGATAAACAATTCTCTACTTTCATTATTATTTAAATACGCAAAATCATCTAGTTAAATTATTTAGCGCTATGATACTGGATAATTTGTCAGCTGTCTATGCTACCAAGTATCCTCGGTAGGGGTGAAGGATCAAAGGATTGAATGGTCTACTCTTGTTCCTGTTTATTATGGTCCTAATAGAAACATAGAAAATAGGTGCAGGAGTAGGTCATTCGGCCCTTCGAGCCTGCACTGCCATTCAATATGATCATGGCTGATCATCCAACTCGGTATCCTGTACCTGCCGTCTCTCCATACTCCCTGATCCCTTTAGCCACAAGGGCCACATCTAACTCCCTCTTAAATATAGCCAATGAACTGGCCTCAACTACCTTGTGGCATAGTTGAATCATTTTACTGTGGATATATACGCGTTTCAGGCCAGATGTAGAAAATACATTGTTTCAGTCAAACTTATGAAGTTTACTTATACTGCCCAAGTTCCTTTTTAACTGGTCAACTTCCAATCAAATCCAGACGTCCAAATTCTAGTATACGATTATTTTCCCCACTGTCAACAACAGTATCAATTTTCATTCATGTGCAAATTTACTAGTCATCATTAGCGACACAGTGGTGCTGGTTTCCAACGGGAATGGTGATGGACGCACCACACATCTCTGTCCTCCAGTTCCTGCGGACGTCCGCCGCTGGAAGTGTGGGATTTAGGTGTGTGTGTGGGCTTTATCTTCATTCCTTACAATGCTAAATACGACAGTGATCGCAACTTCTATTAAAGTGTGGATGGCCGTTGGATCGCTAGAAGCTCATCCACCCTTTGACAGGTCTTGTTTTTGGTCATGCTGGGGGTCCACAGCCCCCTCCTCACCTGGCAAACCAGGTGGGGGAAGACGGTTTAGTCGCCGACTATTCACCATGGAGCAGGTAGCACGGGATTACATGGTACCCGTGGCGGGGGGAACTCGCCCCGACCCGACCTCAAACCTTACTAGTCATACTTCCTACATTCACATCCAATTATTTAATACAAACATTAAGGGACCCAGCACTGATCCCTTTGGTACATCACTGGTTACAAAAACACCCTCATTATCACCCTCTGCCTCCCTTTACCAAGCCAATTTAGGACAAATTAGATAGATACAAAATGTTGGAGTAATTCAGCAGGACAGGCCATTAGACAACTTGCCATAGATCCCAAGGGCTCTAACCTTCTGGATCACTGTGGAACCTTGTTAAAGACCTCAAAGTCCAGTTAACAACATCAACCACACTACTCTCATCAATATATTTTGTTACGTCTGAAACATTCTGTCAAATTGGTCAGACACAATCTCCTCCAAACAGCCATTCTGGTCACTTTTGCTTAATTGCTGCTTTCCAAATGCAGAGTGATCATGAACCACAGAGCATCTACCTACTTACTTGAGTCTCACAGGCCTGTAATTAATTTGTCCTTCAGTTATCTTGCACCTCTTCTGCGGCCACGGACAATTTGAATTTCTCAATGCCTCTGTGATCTCCTCTTTGCCTCACATGGGGACACATCTCATCAGCCCCTGGAAATGGATCCACCTTTCAGCTAAGACATCTAATACCTCCTCCTTATTAATAATAACCTGGTCTAGAATTTCACCCCCCTTCCTCATTTCTACACATTCCATGCACCTGCAGGGCCTCTGTGTTTCCAATTCTCCATATCTGCCATATGCCTCTTTCTTTTCTTTATCCAGTCTTTGAAACCCAGGGTTCCTTGGACCAGCACCCAGAACTCTCATTATTTAACTTTTGAATGACTCCCACTTGTCAGTGTAGACCTACCTGTAAGTAGCAGCTCGCTGTCTACTGAGGGAAGTATGATATCAACATTGGACCTTTCCTACTCTCGTATCAATCTGAAAGTTCCATATTCTGGAATGTTGAATGGCCCCCTGCTGCCCTTCTTTTAACCATGTCTCTGTGATAGTAACAGGATCACATTTACACGTGTTGATCAACACTCTGTTTATCTGCCTTATTCACCAGATTTTTCAACATAGCCTTGTGTTCCTCCCATGAGCTCTATCACACCCACGTTTACTCTGCTTACTTGGCAGACTTGAATTTTTTTCCTCTCTTTTAGATTGCACATTCCTCCACACTGCACATCAATTCCCCAGTCAAATTATGTTAAACCCATCCAAACAGCACTAGCTAAACCTTCCCTTCAAGGATGTTGAACCTAGTGCATTTCAGGTGCAACCCCCTGCAGTTTGCACAGATCCCAGCTTTCTTTGAGGCAATCTCAGTAATCCAAATATCTAAAGTACACCACGGGTATTGGCCTCCCCACCATTGAAGTGATCCATAGGAGGCACCTCCTCAAAAAGACCGTCGATATCGTCAAAGATCTTTATTTCACTCCTACCATCGTGAACAAGGTATAGGTGTTTGAAAACCATGGCCACTAAGCTCACGAATAGTTTCTTTCCAACAACCATTAGGCCGTTGAACACTTCACCATACTAACCACGACCATGAACTTCCATGGACTGTCTTTGGTTGCATGAAAGGCCCATGGGTTTGTTTGTTTTGTTTTGCACTAGTAATGGGGTTATAAATTCATTGAATTCTTATATAATATCTATGTGTATTCTGTTTAGAGGCCTACTCTGCGGCTGCTGGTAAGAATTTCAGTTCCATTGTCGTTACATATGACAATGATGTGGTCTGCCTGTATTACCACTTTCGGGAACCACATAGTTGTACCCCTAGATCTCTCGTCTACGCAAGGATGTGTGTGATTTAAGAGAGGAAACCTGCAAATTGCGGTGCTGCCCTCTTCCTGTTGGTATTTGGAGCAGTCTAAGCAAATAACTGAACTACATTTGTGGATAGTACAGTGTAAAGGGAATTAATGTGTAGGTTTATTATTTGATTTGCAACTTAGCTCGTTAATCTAGGTGTTAATAGTCACAGGATAGTTCTAAACATTCAAATACTTGGGGCAGGTTTGAGAAAAATTGAATCTGTAGTCAGCTGTGGCCCCAGGCTCCATTAGTTCGAAAGGAGCACAGAGCCATGTATTTGATTCTGTTGTTGGAATGAGAGAGACAGATTGAGCAGCCAATGTGCGTGCCAAATTCCAGGAATCAAAACTAACACAAGCTCCAGAAGTAAAATTCCAGATGTCTACCGTACTTAATATATGAAAGAATTGTATGAGCTTGGTCTTAGTATTTGTTCCATTGAAAATCAATTGCCACTTATTTAAGTAGGAACAAAGATCACCATGCAATATTCATCAATTGTGTAACTACAAATTTGTTATTATAAAGGATGAATCGCCCAAGAGAATGAAAAGGGCAAATATAGAGTGGATATTATGACTGGGTAGAGACTAGCGTTGGGAAGTATAAATGTAATACTTGCCATCACATGCTGCAAATGAAGCTAGCACCATCAACCCAATTAGGATGTCAGAAAAGCATGATTTACAAACGTATTTTAACAGGTATTAGTAATGACTGGTGTGGTCCATAAACATTATTGTGGAACTCAGCCAAATGTTTTGATGGAGAAAATTTTGTTGGGAGAAAATATGACATTCAAAAGCAGACACAGACATTCAAAAGCAGACATTGTACCACAAACAGAATCTTTGCTGCTTACCTTCTTTATTGATTGTTAATGGAATGTTATGGACAGTTTGCAGCTTTACACATGAATTTGTGAGCATTTGTAGCTCAACGGTAGTCAGAGAAAAGCTCTTAAAGCCTGAAATAAAGGAAATACATATTATTCACTAGATCCAACATTATTAGAGGCAAGATTTGAAAAAATAGCAAAAATATATTTCTTGTGCGTGCAGTATGAATAAAATAAATGTCATTGAAATAGTCAAGCAACATATACAGTATATCATCTCTCGGGTAGTAGATGTCAGAGAAAAAGGATAAAATAACAAGTTTCAAAGAGCAAATGTATTTCTGAATAGAGAAGGAACTGAGAAGCATTCTGAGAAGCCAAATAAGGAGCACTGATTTTCCACCTTGTTGAGCATCACATCACTTTCTGTTTCTCAGAACTCTTGGAACATCTGTTTTTAATCTGCAAACCATATCCCGAGCTGTTGATAGCAGATGGAAAGTGGGACTATTAGTGCGGTTACTCAGTCTCCATTTGTGAGCAATGGCAGTGACCACAACCTCTGGTCCAATCTCTGTGGGACCTTCAGCTGTGCCTGATCCACGCAACCCTCCAGCTGCCATTTAGCGAGATTTTAGCAGCTTACTGTACTGACATTTTGTCCCGAGAACTCGCTGTCCTCTCGACTCCCCCAGCTCCGTAATGTGCACTGCTGGGTTACATGTAGCTGACACGGGAACCATGACAGCTCATCCAAGGGAGCGGGCGGCAACCTTGCAGCCTGCTCACTGCCTCGGATATTCTCCTCTGTCCGTCGCCACCATCTTTAAGGATGATTCCTGGAAAAACATTTGGCTGTCTACCCTGTCTATGCCTCTTGCAGGTTTATATACTTTTATCAGGTTTCTCCCAAGCCTCTGGCAAACCTCTTCTGTACCGTTTCCTGAGCCTCTACACCCTTCCTGTAATGGGGCAAACAGAACTGCACATGGATACTCCAAATGCAGCCAAGTCAAAGATTAAGTGGTCTAACTTCCTGACTCGCACTCAATACCCCAACTGATGATGGCAAGCATCCACTTGCCTTCCTTATCACATTTTCTACTTGTGTTGTCACATTCAGGGAACTATGGACTTGGCCCATCCCCCTGTACATCAATGCTCTTCAGGGTCATGTCATTAATTGTACTCCTTTCTCATATATTTGCCCTCCCAAAGTGCAACATCTTACACTTGCTCAGGTTTCTACCTTAATACTCTTCAAGTGCCCAAACAGCACCTCCTTCATGATCTCAAACTACTCTGGCACATTAGGATTCCCCCCACACTGATCTAATTGTCCTCCATGTCCTTCTCCTCGCTGAATGCAAATGCGGTACTCGTTTCGTACCTTGCCTACATCCTCAGAATCCAAGCATAAATTCCCTCCTTTATCTTTGAGTGGACCTAACTTCTCCCTGGTTACCATGTTGTTTTTAATGTATATAAAAAGCCTTGTGATTTTCTTTAATCCGACTCATGAATGCCATTTCATTACCTCCTTTGGCCCTTCTAATTGCCCACTTGTGTTCTTTCGTGTTTGTTTTATATTCCTCAACGGCTCTGTTTGTGGTAATCTTTCTTAATCTTACATATGCCTCATTTTTCTTTCTGACTAAATTTGCAACTTCCTTGGTCATCCATGGTTCCCTTATATTGCCATCCTATCCTTCCTCCTCACTCGGATATTGTGGACCTGAACTCTGATCAGCTAGCATTTAAACAATTACCGCATATCAGATGTTGATTAACAAAATAACAAGTGCTCCCAATTTACTCTCACTCTACTCAACCAGTCACCTGACCAGGCTTGCTTATAAGTACAAGGTCCAATACAGCTCCTCTTGGATTTAGTTGTATCCACATACTGAAACCCTCTTGAATATTCCTAACTATTTCTGCCCTGTCTAAGCCTTTTGTACTAAGTCCCCATTAAAGACTCTTTAGTCTTTAATCTCTATTCTTTAAATTTAATCAGTTAAGGTGACAACTTAGGTTGACTTGGGTGCCAAACACCCTGCGCAGACTGTTATCAGATCACACTTCCAACAATTTACAGGACAATATATTTTGAGCAGAGAGATATGGGATATATATCTTCTGCTCTACTGCAGCATATTCTAGCTGCAAATATTCATGCCAAAACTATTTTCATTCATCTTGCACAGTCTCAAGAGTGGTCATTGGAAACAAGTAATGGGTGAAGGGGTGGGCGAAGAGGGCAAGGATGGGAGGAGAGGGCGAGGGTGAGGATGACAGAGTGGGGTGCAGTCGAGAGTGAGGTGGACCGTCGAGAACAACGGGGTATACCCGGCGGGGGGCTGCTGAGATAAAAAGGTGAACAGTGTAAATTTGTAAAAAGTGCACATGGTGTGAATGTCCTCTCCTCACCATATCCCGATAGCATAGAAGATTTAGAGGGGACTTGAGGAAGTTTATTTTTTATCGAGAGGGTGTTTGAAGTCTGAAATACACTGCCTGAGGAGGAAGTGCAGGCAGGTAGCCTCACAATGTTCAATAAGTAATCAGAGAGGCACTTGGGACAGCAAGACATAGAAGGCTCTGGATCAAGCACTGGTAAACATTGAAACGATGACCATGGTGGGCAAAAAGGCCTGTTTCTGTACTGTATAAGATCAAGACGTTAACTTGATCTTAGATGAATTAAATTAAATCACTTACATTTTTTTTGTTGTTCTCTGATGATTTCTCTCCATTCAGCTCTTTCATAATCTGATGATATCAGGAATATATAACTCTAGAGATAAGAGAACAGTTTTACCACATTCAGATTTTGAGAGAGTATTTCCACATATGAAAGAGGCCAAACTGCAGACCTGTTTACTCAGACACACAAAAGTCATGATTCAGGAATGAGAATGCCTAGCATGTGGGAGACAAATATGAAATGGGGAAATAGAGTGACGAAATGAATATGCTATTTGCTGAATTTTTCTCACGTGTTTCCTTATCTATTTCAATTTATCTCAATTGTGTTCTGCTGTGCGGTCATATTTAGAAAACTCCAGGCTCAACCAATTAATTATATTAAAATTTGACTTTTAGACTGTGGTGGGTTATGGATTATGCCAATAATTTCCTGAGTTTCTGATCTAATTGGTGATATAGAAAATAATATAGTACCCTTGCTTTCAGTCAAAGAAAATATACCTACATTCCCAGACTAATTGCGTACATTCCAGTGAGTGGTTTAATAGCAATAGAGAGAGAGGGTTAGCTGCTTGATATTAGCGTTGTGTTGGAAGGACAGCCTTTTTGTTGTTGAAAATCATTTTATATTACTGGGATGCTTCAACTTGTGTGCAAATAAAGTCTGTATGAAATAGTCGCAGTGACTGGACACTCACTTTGCCATGCCTGTTATGCACTCTGAAGGCCATGCTCGGAGACATTAGCAACAACAATGATTCTTGTTCCGATAGTTTCTTTTTCAGTCGTTCAATGACTTTGCTGCCCTTGTTTGCTCTCTATGAACAAAAACAAAGAATACAAATAAGATCAGTACCTTTGGAACTGCAGCTCATTGATAGGAAGAAAATAATATTCACAAATCAGTTTATATTAATTTCTGATATTTATTTAATACGAAAATCCGTGGTGACTCACTTCTACCTTACCTCAATCGCTTGTGCTGGCCCGTCTGTCAATCTTATTCAAACAACATGTGCAGACAGAATAAGAGTTTTGTAGCATAGGGTCATAGACCACAGTAACAAACCCTTCGACCGAACTAGTCCACGTTGACTATTTGCCGACCTAGAGCTTGTCCCATTTGCCTGCATCTGGTCCATTTCCTTCTAAACCATGGCGGCACAACAGATTGGAAATGCTGGAACTGTCGATAATTTCTTCCCCCATTGATGCTACCGCATTCCTTTAGGGGATTGTTTGTTGCTCGTTCTAAACCTTTTCTATCCATGTGTCGTTTAAATCGTGTAACTGTGCTTGCCTCTACCATTATCTCCAGCAGCTCATTCCACATATCCACCACTATCTATGTGGAAAGAATCTGCCTCTCAGATTACCTTTAAATCTTTCTTTTCAAATCTATGCCCTCTAGTTTTCCCATGCTCAGGGGAAATTAAGTTTCGAGATACAGTGTGGAAACAGGCCCTTTGGCCCACCGAGTCCACATCGACCAAACACCTGTACACTAGTCATATGTTATGCCAGTTTCATATCCTACACACTAGGGAGAATTTTACGGAAGCCAATTCTTATACAAACCTGCACATCTTTGGGATGTGGGAGGAAACCGGAGCACCAGCAGAAAACCCACAGTCATGGGGTGAACGTACAAACACCGTACAAGAAGCACCCGCAGTCATGATCGAACCTGGGTCTTTAGTGCTGTTAGGCAGCAACTCTTACAGGGTTACCTCTGCCACGCTAATCGATCAAGTCTCTCCTTATACCTTAAGCCCTCCAGTGCCAGGAACATCCTTTTTTGCACCTTTTTTCTGCACCTTTTCCAGCTTAATGACATCTTCCCAATAGCTATGTCACCAGGGATGTCCCAACACTTAAATTCAATGGGTTACACAAAAAGCTGGAGAAACTCAGCGGGTGCAGCAGCATCTAAGGGGCGAAGGAGATAGGCGACGTTTCGGGTCGAGACCCTTCTTAAATTCAATGCCCTGACTGATGAAGGCAAATGTTCTAAATGCCTTCTTCATCACACACTATTACTTGTGTTGCCACTTTCACATAAGTGCAATTTTACCCCTGGTGGTTCGTATCTACAACACTCTCCAGGGCACTGCCATTTACCGTGTAAGTCCTGCTGTTTAACTTCCCAAAATGTAACACTTCCTACTTGGCTACATCCCATCTCCCAGTCCTCAGCTCACTTCCCCAGTTGATCTAGCTGCTATTGTAATCTTAACTTCACTGTCTATTGTTTCACAAATGTAGGTGTCATCTGCAAACATGCTAAGCACGTCAATACATTCTCATCCAAATCTTTAATCTAAATAACAAACAACGGTGGGCCCAGCATTGATTCCTGTAGTACCCAATCAGAAAATTAACCATCCACTACCACCCTCTGACTCCTGCCACCAAGGTAATCATAAAATTCAAAACATAATCGTGGAATCAGAAATTGACAGAATTAATGCCAGAGATGGGGAGATGGAGGGCAGATGGGAGTGCAAAGGACAAATACGAGTAATTTTTTTTAATTACTGGTAATAAAACCCGGCTCTTCCGGAGTGCCCATCAAAAGGCTCTCTGAGAACAACATGCTTCAAGATTCTATGCATTGCCACTTTTTGCTGCGTCACCAGGCCACTCACTGTGTTATATCAAAGGTTTCATGGCGGGGTTGTGTAGCGCCAGGAACACATCACTTTTATTCTGGAAGACCATAGCAGTGAACTGGATGACAGAACAATGTCCATGCTGACAGAACAACTTTCTGCTTGCATGAAGTACTGGGAAAGTACTTCCAGTTCTGCTATGAGTGGGCAACATTCATTTAGTCTCCAGTTTAAGCAAGGGAGGAACAGAGAAGTTGCTCACTGCAGCTTTCAAGCTGCAAACATCAATTTTCCAAGAGGTTCTGCTTGTGTTGGCAAGGAGCTACGTGAGTCATGCGATTCAGCTGCAGCATATCTGCACAATATTTATTTTGTCAGGTTCTGGCACAGAAGCGTTTAAAAGTCCTGACTTCATTCTGCACATACAATACACCTCACTTGTGCCTCACACCCATTTCATCGCGAATGCCATCTTCCCTGCGGTGGGAACTCATTAGACACATGTACCACAATCACTCCTTTACTCCTCCAGGAGAACTGCCACAATGAAGCAGCACTAGGATTTGTCAAATTAGAATTTGTACAGTGAGTTTAATTTAAATTCATATTTTATTTTCTCTTTAGAACAGTATAGCCCTTCGGCTGACAAAGTCCATGCTCAACCTGATGCCAAGTCTTTAACCAAAATGAAAAGCCTTTTATGTTCAATGTTTAATATATTTTACTAAAAATATTATGCCAAATAAAGCATTTTTGTTTAACCTTCACTTTAATGCAAAAGGCAAATATTTTGCAAACTATTCAGTACAAGAAAGGGAACTAATGAATTGTGCAATTTGGGAAGGGTAATCTAAAACACTAAGTTAATCATCACAACTTGAAGATGATACCCAGAAATTCAACTGTGCAATACTAGAGACAGAGGTGAAAAATAAATGTGTACATTTCTGGGTGTTACTGCCAATTGTTCACTTCATACGGTCATCTTGGGGAAAGATTTGCTTGTTCCCTTAATCTGCTCATCTCAAACATGGTCAATACGACATTAACAGTAGTACAACGCATAAAATCAGACTCCAGTGAGATCCCTCCCTCCCACTTTACATTTCACTCCTCCTCTTCCTTCCTTACCTTTGCCTCCATTTCACCTTTGTTGCTATCTCCACCCACCTGCAATCACCCTCTTCAGCTGCATCCACCTATCACCTGCTGGTCCCACTCCTCCCCTCACCTCTCTTTAGCGGTTATCTTTCCTCTACTCCATCAGTCTGAAGGGTCCCGACCCAAAATTTGGCCTATCCATTTCCCTCCATGGATGCTGCCTGACACACAGTATCACCAGCACTTTTTGCTTAAGTGACATTTGATCTTAGCTGTATGAATGGGCCAGATAAAAGTTCAAGCCTGCAGCTGAGGGTTCATACGTTACAGATCCCAGTTACAACAGTCTAATTAAAGCTCAGATGTCATAGACAGTACTCTCCATTGGTTAGATTGGATTGTGGATACTTGTCTAATTAGAGAATAGGTCTTCTTCAGTGGTGATTAGGTCTATCATTTCCTAACGAGGTCCCTACGTATTCTAGTTCCAAAACTTCTCACAATCACAGCCATTTTACAATAGTGACATGACAGTGGTGGCCAGTAGAAGCCTTGGTGGTATGTTGGAGTAGTTAGCCCCAGTGTGCTGTAGAGCAGACAGCTGAGGATGGAAGAGTCTTTATAAATTATGGAGCTGCACAACAAACAGTACCATGAAAGACGCAAAATGCTGGAGTAATTCAGCGGGCCAGGCAGCTCTGGAGAAGATGAATACATTACGAATCTAAAGCTTATCTAATACTCCTGAATCAGATCCAGCAAAATCTCATCAGGCCAAAAACATACCAATCGAGAAAGCATTCCTGAATATGACATAAATTCATTCCCTTCTTGGCTTTTAAAATTAACCCAATAGGGCCAAGGGCCAACACAACAAGGTTGCATTTCAGATTTTGATAATCATTTGAATTTTATAGGTTTCTAAGGACTACAGAATGCAGGGCCTGAAGAACCTGCTCCATCATAAGTATTTTCCAGCACTGCCATAGACATGAACCCTGCATTCCTGTGTACCTTGGCCCAGAGAATACGAGAAAGAGAGAAAGGGAGAGAGAAAGACAGAGGTAGGGAAGGAGAGAGATAGAAAGAGAGCAGGCGTTATCTCAAAAAAGTTTATGTTTCAACTTACCTTTTCTCTTTGAATCTCGTTCTTGATCTGGGAGATCTTTATTTTCATGGTGTCTAATTCTTCATCCGGTACCAGTGGAATGTTTGGAGAATCTGTTTCATCCAGATTTTGAAAACTCAGATCGGCGAGAGGAATGTACCATTTACAATCATATTGCTGGCTCTTCCTAAGATACAAAGAAAAACATTCCTATAAGAGCGACTGAGAATGACAACATGTTCTTAATATTTATCCTGTTTGGAACTGTTAAGTGCATTTCTCTGGTGTGATTGCCATCAGCCAACATACTAACATGCTGACCCGAGTTGACATGTTGCACAGACTGACATGCCTCCCTGGTGCCAGCATGTCTCAGAGCTGCTGCAGACCATTCTCAAGGGGGATGGAGAGCACCCAGAAGTCGTCGTGAACGTTATTGTAAATAACATTCGTAGGATAAGAAATGAGGTCCTGCGGGATGAACATAGGGAATTAGGCAAAGGGTTAAAATACAAGACCTGAAGGGTGGTAATGTCTGGATTACTACCGCTGCCCTGTGCTAGTGAGGTAGCAACATAAGGAGAGAACAGATGAATGTGTGGTTAAGGATATGGTGCAGGGGACAGGGATTCAGATTTTTGGACCATTGAGATCTCTTTTGGGGCAGAGGTGACCTGCACAAGAGGGTCAGGTTGCGTCTGAACTGGAGGGTCACCAATATTCTTGCAGGGAGTTTTGCTTGTGCTACCCAGGGGGGTTTAAACTATAAGGAACCAGAGCAGGTGGTCAGCAAATCGAAAGACTAATGAGAAAGTGGAGGTTATGACAAATAAGTCTCAAAAGCAGGATAGGCATGGAGAGGGTCATGAATACGGGGATAATGAAGTGTGTTCCCTTCAATGCACGGAGTATTGTGGGTAAAGCTGAAGAACTTAGAACCCGGATCAGTGGTTGGAATTGTAATGTTGTGGCCATTACGGAAACTTGGTTACGAGAGGGATACAACTGACAGCTCAACGTGCCCAGGTTTCAATGTGTTTCAGAGACGAGAGAGAGGGGGGTAAAAGAGGTGGATGAGTTGCTTCAGGCAGAATGTCACAGCGGTACTCTGAGAAGACAGGCTGGAGGGTAGGTCTACTGAGGCATATCTGAAATAAGAAAGGAGAAATTCTCTAATGTGATTATATAATTTTCTTCTTTGAAGGATAATGCAATGTATTAATTTATTAATTAGAAGTAAACATTTCTTCTCCCACTACACTTAGTCAGTGATTTAGGACTCTTTGTGGACCCAATTTTTCCCGATGGATTTATCTTACAACTTGGATATTTTCAGTTATACCAGCCAATATTTTATTGTACATTTTATCTGCCTTCATAATTTCTTTTCTGCAGAATAAGCTGTGCATAT
Organism: Raja brachyura; assembly: GCA_963514005.1. The sequence continues at coordinate 16,800,178 of OY740808.1, forward strand.
TTGTCTTATGCGTACCCTTTTCATATCCTGTACTATATTTTCATCAACATCCAAGGTGCAAGGATTTGGGAGCTCTTCCTGGAGAAATATTTGTTCTGGACCATCCTCCTACAATGCCTCCTGCTACCTTGATTTACTTGGTATTAAACCAAGAAAACTTGGGCACAATCCCGAGTACGAATTAATTAATCACAGACAGACCATTACTTAAGATGTTACAACTAATCGAGGAAGGGGGAAATGAGCACATGATCTATGCATGAAAGCTGTGATAGCTTCACAGTATTCTGTGTTGCCAGGCGCATTCATAAAGATTGATTTGTTTGATGAGATCCCGTCAGCTACCATCACCATCAGGTATGGTTATGTTGTAATTAAGTTACTCGCCCATGATCTAATGGCCTGAAGTTTTGATCTGGAGACATGTAGACATCTGGAATCATGGATTTTAAATTTGTGTCACTAGATAATTATGATTAGTGTTAGGGTGAAAGGAGAAAAAGTCATAAAGCAAGACCATCTATTTTGCACCTTCATATTGTATCGTGTCTATTCAATGTCAAAATATTCATGCAAAATAAAACCATTTTCAAAGACAGGAATATTTTCTTTGTTTTTAACACAAAAGTAAAGAAAATATGAACTGGCACACACTAATTTATTGGCTTCTTACCCTGCGATTTGCTTCTTCATTTTTGCACAAAGGAAGAGATCACTGAAGAGAAAAACATGTCGAATTTTCCTAGCACCCTCCACAAGTTCAACCAGGAAGCCGTCCTTTATGAGTTGTCGGTGCTGCAAAATAGCAAGATTTTTAGAAATAGGATTCTTAGCTTTATTTCGACTTTGTCAACATTTCAGCTGTTCAAATAAATAAGCATGTTAATTTTAACTATTTACCTCCTTGGAAGGGTTTTACGAATGTGTTATTTGTTGGTTTAAGGTTTAGGCTCAATGCATTCCCAGTTAAATGCAAAAGACATTCAACATTCAAACGATCATTCCAAAAGATTTATATCTGATCCCATGATCTTCCCATGGGTTTAACAGACATTCAGCAAACGCAATCCTCAAAAAAAAAAGCAATGGATATCACAGACAAGAGAGAAACTAAACGACAAATCCTTCAAACAAAGAATGATATGCAGACTCAAACCACCCTTGCTGCTGCAAAACTATAATCTTCACGTGCATTTCCTTTTCAATTTCAAATCAATGCCGATACTAATAATTCAGAATATATGACTGTAACAAGCATGAGATTACAGTTAAGCAAGAGCCACTTCTTACTATCAACTTAAATACATTGAACCAGCTGAAGTTGTATGGGTAGGAACCAGGCACGTGCCGTGAGTAATTACTCAGGGTAGGCAGTCAGCCGGCTTTCAAAAAATCTTAAAACCGCGCATGGGCAGATTGTTCTCTTCGTAAAAAAAAAATAAGTAACAATTCAAATTTCCCAAGGGTTCTAAATCTCCTTCATTTTTTAATTACTGAATGGGTGGGGGACGGAGGATGAAGGCAGGTGGAGAGATGGTGGGAAAAACGGGAGCACATCGGGACGTTGAATCAGTTGTCATCTTATGGAATGACAATACTAATTCAAGGGTCCAATTGGAGGGGGAGTTCCTTTCACAGCGTGTGGGGAGCCTGCGGCAGGGGTTAAATATGCGAGAAGGGAGAAGTTTTGAGAAGGAGGGGGACAGAGATCATATCAAACTCACTCACCGCTGCCGCAGCGCTCCGGGCAAGGACAGCAGAACTGGCCGCCACTTCCGGGGATAGAAGCAGCTCGGGTGCGAGCGGCCACCGGGACCCAACACCAGAACCGACTGCTCTTCAGCGCCTTCTGATCACCTCTGGCAGTGCTCTTCGTCTGAACATCTCTCACCCTCCGTGTTAAAGAAGGAACTGCAGATGCTGGAGAATCGAGGGTTACACAAAGAGCTGGAGAAACTCAGCGGGTGCAGCAGCATCTAAGGGGCGAAGGAGATAGGCGACGTTTCGGGTCGAGACCCTTCTTCAGACTGAGACCGAGTCTGAAGAAGGGTCTCGACCCGAAACGTTGCCTATCTCCTTCGCCCCTTAGATGCTGCTGCACCCGCTGAGTTTCTCCAGCTTTTTGTGTAACCCCCATCTCTCACCTGCCGGACACGGACAGCAGAACTGGCCGCCACTTCCGCGGAAGGAAGCAGCTCGGGTGACTGCGAGTGGCCGCCGGGACCCTGCCACTTCAGCCCCTTCTGCTGGTCCCCACTCACCTCTGGCAGTGCTCTCCGTCTGAACATCTCTCACCTGCCGCTCGCCGGCCGGCTTCCCGCAAATCTTTAAATTCCGACAGCGCGTTCACGGGTCCAGTTTAGGTTACTTGGCTGTGGGAATTTAAGGATTTGCGGGACGCGGTTGACATGAGCGAAGCCGGCGAACGGCAGGTGAGAGATGGGGGTTACACAAAAAGCTGGAGAAACTCAGCGGGTGCAGCAGCATCTAAGGGGCGAAGGAGATAGGTGACGTTTCGGGTCGAGACCCTTCTTCAGACCTGCTGACCTTCTTCATGCTGCAGCACCCGCTGAGTTTCTCCAGCTTTGTGTAACCCTCGATTCTCCAGCATCTGCAGTTCCTTATTTAACACGAACGGCTTTAGGACGCGGTTAAAGACCTGCCGGAGGGGCAAGTCTGGGCAGTGAGTGGGTTGTTTCCACGTGTGATGCTCCATCCACCCCCCGGGGCCGAGAGTGTGGGATTGTGAAGGAACTGCAGATGCTGGTTTGCACCGAAGATAGACACACACAAGAAGGGTCTCGACCCGAAACGTCGCCTATCTCCTTCGCTCCTTAGATGCTGCTGCACCCGCTGAGTTTCGCCAGCTTTTTGTGTAACCCATAGACACACACAATGCTGGAGTAACTCCGAGGGACTGGCAGCATCTCTGGAGAGATGGGATGGGTGAGATTTCGTGTCGAGACCCTACTTCAGACTTCTCCAGAGATCCCGCTGAGTTTACTCCAGTAGTGGTGTTTATCCCAGTGGCGGGGAGCCGGGCTTGACCGACCCGCCGCCTCTACTTGCCGGTCAGTCGGGTGATCATCGCCCTCCACCCGGAATGCAGCGGAGTTTTGCACCCAGTGAGTTGTCCAGCGCTCACGGTGGACGAGGGAGGACAGCAACAGGCCAGGTAAATGAATAGGAGCACATAAATGAGTCTAGCATTTCTTGTTTTTATGTTTTAATTTACAAGCCGCTTCACGCAAGGCAAGTTTTATTTTCAGTCCGAAGAAGGGTCTCGACCCGAAACGTCACCCATTCAACGATAGACACACACAAGGTGGAGTAACTCAGTGGGACAGGCCGCATCTCTAGAGGGAAGGGATGGGTGATGTTTAGATCCAAATGCTGGAGAATTTCAGCAGGTCGAGACCCTCCTGTCACCCATCCCTTCGCTCTATAGATGCTGCTGCACCCGCTGAGTTTCTCCAGAATTTTGTGTACGCTCGATTTTGCTGCATCTGCAGTTCCTTCTTTAACACTGCTGGAGTAATTCAGCGGGTCGAGATCCTTCTTCAGAAGACGAGCCCCTCCCCCCGCACCCCCAACCACCTTCCACCTCAACTTACGCCTGGGCACCAAAGCAGCTCAAGAGGCGAACCCTGAGCTCCGTCTCCCAACAATCTGAACAGCGGCTGCGGCCGGCCGGCACCCGGCATGGACTTCTCACCCCTCACACACTTTTACTCTCACCTAGTCCCATCTCACCTGCACTCAGACCGGAGCGTGGCAAGTGGGTTACTGACCCCGATCCCCTCCTTCACAACGCCAGACTGCCCAAACACTGTGAACGGAGCTCTCCCCCCACCCTGGGAACTACAGTATTTAAAAACATAAAGCACAAAGAAATGCACTTACCACATTATTGGTACATTAAGTCCATTCTCCATTTGTTTGCTAAGATACTATTAAAATAATGGCAATCCATATTTGAACATCCCGCCAAGAAACTCGCGATGCGCATGCGCAGAAAGATGATGCACATGCGCAGTGCTGCAAAGGCAGAATTTCTGCTGCCTTCAGCTCCCATTGAATCTGACGGCTCAGGCAGCGCTGACGGCACGGGGGCTGCACAGAGCTTCCCGTGTTACAAGCGCTGCGGGTGAAAGGCACGGAGAATTATGCCTACCTAAGAGATCGATCTCTTAGACAGGCATAATTCTCCCATGCCTTTACTATTTATATTTAAAAATTGCCATTCCATAATTTTAGTCAGGGTAGGCAGTGCCTACCTTGCCTACCCTGACGGCACGTGCCTGGTAGGAACTCAAGGACAAAGATGAGAAAATCAAACAGTCAGCATATCTGGCAGAATGTTGTTTGAAGAGTTTCAGCCTTGCCTTTTGCAGCCATGTGTTATGCTCCAAAACAGTTCATTAGTTAAACGATGTAGTTTGACGGAATCTGTTGTTATGAATGGAGGTGGTTTGATGTTACTTGTTTACAGAATCACTGGACTCTATATAGATAGCATGTGGTTCTATCTATAGCATGATGCTTTTGCAGCTATGAATGCATTTGAATGCAGGCTGAAACGGTCTTAGATTTGCTGAATGATTATTTGGCATGATCTTCTACATTCCTCACTAAGTGAAGTGGTTCCCCTGACATAATGGTATTGTCAAGAGCGGAGAATATGCTGGGTTAGGAGGCCAGATTGTTGTGGAATACAATTCTGCTGCTGCTGATAGTACAAAGCATCTCATGCGTGCTCATTTTAGTTAATTAGATGCGTCCTGAATCAATCACAATTAGAAACTAAATGATTATTCAATGTTAAATAAAGGCTTTATCTCAACTGGGGATTGTGGTTTGATGTGGATGGATGCAACTGTGGGAGTTGAACGGAAGAGGCTCGAGGTCAAGCAGATTTTTCCTTCCTTTTAGTGTCTCTCAACCCCAGTCTTCCATGTCTACACTAACTTTGTCATAGATGGAGCTGCAGTCACATATGGCATAATAATTCATCTCATCTTCACAGAGAATGATGCACCCTGCTACTCGGTGCTTCTTTGAAGTGGCTTTCAACATGGAAAAGTATTGATACCGAGGGAGGGCGCCCAGTGTGAATCAGTGGGATAATTTCTTGTCCATTTCTGAAATGACGTTTTGAAAAGATATGATCAGAATCAATGTTGAAATTACTCAGAGATATTCTGACTGAACGTATAACATTGTTCTTCATCTTATCAATACCTGGGTTACTTCCACAGGTAAAAACAAAGAACTGCAGATGCTGGTTAATACACAAAAGGACACAGTGCTGGAGTAACTCAGCAAGTCAGGCAGCATCTCTGGAGAACAAGGATAGGTGAAGTTTCGGGCTGAGACCATTCTTCAGACTTCCACATGTGCAATTATATTTTATCATTGTTTTTGATTTTGTCTGTGCTCGAGGAACAATCAACCTCATCTGATCAGAGTTACATATAATCCAAGCAAGATAAACATGGCACGTTCCCTTTCCATGATGATTAGTTTTGCATACAATCTAGTCTTTTATGATCACTATTTCACTAGCTTTCCAATTTCAATTTATGTAATTAACTGATGGGCAAATTCATGGGCGGTAATGGGTAAATTGCTGGAAAAAAAGTTCTGAAGGAGGACATGAATTAGCACTTGCAGAGACATGCAGTGCCCTCCATAATGTTTGGGACAAAGACCCATTATTTATTTGTTAAAGAAGGAACTGCAGATGCTGGAGAATCGAGGGTACACAAAAGGCTGGAGAAACTCAGCGGGTGCAGCAGCATCTAAGGAGCGAAGGAGATAGGCGATGTTTCGGGTCGAGACCCGAAGCGTCGCCTATCTCCTTCGCTCCTTAGATGCTGCTGCACCCGCTGAGTTTCTCCAGCCTTTTGTGTACCCCCCATTATTTATTTATTTGCCTCTGTACTCCACAATTTGAGATTTATAATAGAAAAATAAATCACATGTAGTTAAAGTGCACATTGTCAGATTTTAATAAAGACCATTTTTATACATTTTAGTTTCACCATGTAGAAATTGCAGCAGTGTTTATACATGGTCGTCCCATTTCAGGATACCATAATGTTTGGGACACAGCAGTGTCATGTAAAAGAAAGTAGTCATGTTTAGTATTTTGTTGCATATCCTTTGCACGCCATGACTGCTTGAAGTCTACGATTCAAGGACATCACCAGTTGCTGGATGTCTTCTCTGGTGATGCTCAGCCAGGCCTGTATTGCAGCTATCTTTAGCTTATGCTTGTTTTGGGGGCCAGTCCCCTTCAGTTTTCCCTTCAGCATATAAAAGGCATGCTCAATTGGGATTAGATCGGGTGATTAACTTGGCCACTCAAGAATTCACCATTTTTTAGCTTAGAAAAATTCCTTTGTTGCTTGAGCAGTATGTTTGTGATCATTGTCTTGCTGTAGAATGAACCACCGGCCAATGAGTTTTGAGGCATTTGTTTGAACTCGAGCACATAGGATGTGTCTATACACTTCAGAATTCATTATGCTACTACCATCATCAGATGTATCATCCACAAAGATAAGTGAGCCAGTACCTTCAGCAGCCATACATGCCCAGGCCATAACACCCCCACCACCGTGTTCCACAGATGAGGTGGTATGCTTTGGATCTTGGGCAGTTCCTTCTCTCCTCCATACTTTGCTCTTGCCATCACTGATTTAAATTAATCTTCGTCTCATCTGTCCATAAGACATTTTTCCAGATCTGTGGTTGCTCTTTTAAGTACTCCTTGGCAAATTGTAGCCTGGCCATCCTAATTTTGCGGTTAACCAGTGGTTTGCATCTTGCAGTGTAGTCTCTGTATTTCTGTTCATGAAGTTTTCTGCGGACAGTGGTCATTGACAATTCCACACGTGACTCCTGAAGAGTGTTTCTAACCTGTCGGACAGGTGTTTGGGGAGTTTTCTTTATTATAGAGAGAATTCTTCTGTCATCAGCTGTGGAGGTCTTCCTTGGCCTGCCAGCCCCTTTGTGATTAGAAAGCTTGCCAGTGCTCTCTTTCTTCTTAATGATGTTCCAAACAGTTGATTTTGGTAAACCTAAGGTTTGGCTGATGTCTCTAACAGTTTTATTCTTGCTTCTCTGTCTCATTATGGCTTCTTTGACTGTCATTGGCACATCTTTGGTCCTCGTGTTGATAAACAGCAATAAAAGGTTCCAAAGGTGATGGAAAGACTGGAGGAAAGACTAGGTGCTGAGAGCTCTCTTATACCTTATCAAGGAGGCAATTAAACACACCTGAGCAATTACAAACGGCTGTGAAGCCATGTGTCCCAAACATTATGGTGCATTGGAAGGGGGACGGGGGACTATGTATAAACACAGCTGTAATTTCTACATGCTGAAACCAAAATGTATAAAAATACCCTTTAATAAAATCTGACAATGTGCACTTTAACCACATGTGATTTTTTTCTATTACAAATCTCAAATTGTGGACTACAGAGGCAAATAAATAAATGACAGGTCTTTGTCCAAAACATTATGGAGGGCACCGTAGATGAACAAAGACATATAAAGGAAAAGTTGTATCTAACTAAATTGAATTTTGTAATGAGGGAATAAAGAGTGTCTAGTAAGCGTAAAGCTTTCAATATGGTACATGTGGATTTTAATAACGTGTTTGACAATGTCCCAAATAGCAGACTGACCCAGTACCCAGGAATGAAATGAAATGTATTTGAACATATAGAACATACAGTACAGCACAGGAATGGGTCAGGAATGGGTCCTTTGGCTCAATGTTTTTGCCAAACAGGATGCCCACTTTAACTGATCTCATCTGCCTGTACATGATCCATATCCCACTTTTCCCTGCACTTTCATGTACCTATCTAAAAGCTCCTTGTACACCACTGTCGTACCTGCATCCACCACCACCACCACCATTCCCCTGTTCCAAGCCCCCACCACTCTCTGCGCAAACAAATTGCCCTGCATATCTCCATTAAACCTTTACCCCTCTTACCTTATATCTATGTTCTCTAGTGTTGGACATTTCCACCCTGGGAAAAAAGGTTTTGACTGTCCACCCTATCTATGCATTTCATTACTTTATATCAAGTCTCCCCTAAACCTTCGATGTTCCAGACAAAACAATCCAAGTCTATCCAACCTCTCCCTGTAGTTGAAACCTTCTAATCCAGGCAGCAGTCTGGTAAACCTCTTTCCCCCCCACTTCAAAGCCTCCACATCTTTCCTGTAATAGCAAAGATAGGGCAGACTTCCTGTTCATACACATCCTATGAGCAGTCACTCGGGGATGCTACCTGCTTTCAGCTGCAAAACTGAATCTGCCAGTGCTGAATTCTGACCAACTAGTCTTTAACATATCAGATGTGGACTTGCCTAATAGCGGCTGCTAAGGAAATAGTCTGTGAAAATGTTATCTCATCTTCACTAATCCCAAATGTGAACAGATTTGCTGTGTACATCCAGCATTTTGCTATTCAGATATTTATAAATAGAAAAACGCACATTTAAAGGTAAGTGCCGTCAAGTTTTTCTCTATCATTATGAATGTGCAGAAAATTAAATATCCTTTCATTTTAGGAAAGCATCCAGTATTCTCACGCTCCTAAATTCTTTGATTCATTTTTATTCTCTCCTTACAGTATCCTGCTCACTTTTTTCCTGTGTGATCCCAGCGAATTAACTATCAGACTTCCTAATTTTTAATCTGTGTTTAAATTGTTCTACTGTTTTATATTAATTAATATATTGTTATGATATGTTATGAGCATGATATGTTCACATTTTCACTGCTTTAATCTTCTTTCTTTTATTTTTAGTGAGTTTTAGTGTTTTGTTTTTGGAGCCCTAGCCTTTTTTATGTGGGGGGTGGGGAGGGGAAGGGGGAAACTGCTTTTCCTGGTCCCTACCTGGTCGGAGAGGCAGCTTTTCTCCGGGCTGCACCGTCGACCCATCCTCGCGGCCTACCAGCGGGCCTGGAGCGGCGTTCCCTGAGGGGGCCGCCCAGAACCTCAGCTTCGGCAGCAGCTCAGCGCTGGAGCACCATCGGGGAACGGAGCGGGTGATACCTTCCCTGGGTCGCCGCGCTGGAGCTGCAGAACGCTGAGGCCGCAGGTGAACATCGCGGAGCTGCGGGACTGAGGAGCGGCCAGCAGCGCTGAACTTTAACATCGGGAGCCTGGGATCTCTCGGCAAGATCACCAGTTGTGGAGCTCCATCCAGCGCGGCCTTGTCAGCTTCGGAAGCCACGGACTCCGGTAGGGAAGCGGCCGCTCCAGGTGTCCCAAGCCACTGTGAGGACTCTCCCGACGACGGAACACCAACACCCGGCGAGAAGGCCTAAAACATCGGGCCGCCGTAGCGCCGACTGTGGAGGCCTCAATAGGCCTGACCATGGGTGGACATGGGGATGGGACTGGACTTTGTGCCTTCCCCCACAGTGGGAACCATTGTGGGGGGGATGTTTTTATGTTCATTGTTAATTCTTTAGTGTTGGGTCTTATCTTTATCTGTGTGCTGCATGACAAGTCAAATTTCACTACACCAATTGGTGTATGTGTCAATAAATGTCCTTTGTCCTTGTTTTTCCGTTAGTGAGTAATGACAACATTTTGTCTTGGCATAGAAATAAAGTAGAGGTAATAAAATCTTTCAGTTGGATCTGCATCGAGTGATTCCACCCTTCCTGAAACGTTAATCATCCTGGTGATTAAACCACTTTTCCACCACTGAAAATATTTACTGAACCCCAGTAACATGTCAAATGCAGAAAATTATAGATACATAAACATGCAACTAGTAAACAACAATAAAATCCATACTGGATGTAGCAACTTGAAAAAGAACAGGAAAGCAAGATTTATAAAAAACTAGTTGTACATCCAAGTCTGATGTCAAAGTCAGCCGCGAGTAATAGAACAGGCATACAGTTACTTGCTTCTAAGTCAACAGTTTAATTAAATGATTTTCAATTCAGTGACTGGCTGGAACATTACTTCAAACCAAGAACATATGAAATGAGAGCAGAAGCAGTCCATTTAAATCATGTGTGTCAACTCTGCCATTCCCTATGATCACGACTAAGGTTAGCAAAACGGGTGCTAGTCTACACTTGGTCTTGCCGATGTAGAGAAGCCCACATCAGGAGTACGGATAGCAATAAACAAGAATGGAAGTGAAACAAGTGAACATCTGTATCACCCGGGAGGGCTATTGGGAGTCCCTCGATAGACATGAGAGAGGAGGAAAAGGGACCACCTTCTGTTCTCTTTTTTCCAATACCCCCAGCCCAATTTCCCTCCCCACCCGACCTTCCCCTGTACGCACACTTTTCTCCTGTTCCTTCTTTCCGCTTTTCTCAGCCCCCTTCTGCTCAACTCCCACTCATCCCTTGTCCAAGTCCCCCATTTCCCTATTTCCCCTGTCCCCTTCCACTCATATCCCTCCCTCTGGCTTTACATTTCTCTACTACTCCTCTTTCCTTAACTGACACCTTTTGATCTTCACCAGCCTTTGTCACTAACTCCTCATATCTGCCCATCACCCACCTGTCCCTTGCCAAGCTATGCTCCATACCTTTTCTTTTATCCCGCTTTTTCTCTCCAACGCCATCAGTCTGCATAGTGGTCCCATCCCAAATACATCATCTGTCCCTTTCCCTCCACAGATGCTGCTTGACACTTTGTTTTTGCTCAAGGTTTCAGCATCTGTAGTCTCTTATGTCTCCAAATTCCTACTCGCCTCTGACCAGAATGTCAATCCTGTATATTTGAATTGTAACTCTGGGTTTAGACACCCAGCTAAGGAAACATCATACCTGCATCTACACAATTAAACCCTGTCAGGTTGTTTATGTTTAGTGAGATCAGCTCCCTTTCTTCCAAACTAGCTCAATCAACTTAATCTAATTTGAAAAAATCCGCCATCCAATGAATCCATATAGCATAGTTAGCACAGCACAGAAACAGACTTTCAGCCTAACATTTCCATGTCAAGCAAGGTGCCAACCTGAGCGGATGCCATTTGACTGTGTATGGCCCATTTCCCTCTAAACCTTTCCTATCCATGTACCCATCTAAATGTCTCTTAGGGAAGGATTTATAGAAAAGAGATCAAAGGACACATAGAACAGAGAAAGGTATATCAAAACACAAAATGCTGAATGGAAACAGACCTTTTGAACTCCTCCCTGCCAAGCAAGATGCCTCATCTAAGCTAGTCCCATTTGCCGAGGTTTGGCCTATATCGCTCTAAACCTTTTCTACCCATTTACCTTTCCAAGTGTTATTGTACCTGCCTCAACCATCTCTTCTGGCAGCTTGTTCCATATTTCCCACCTGCTGAGTGGGAAAACCCCTTTGAGCTTCAGGCTAAAGTCTTAGCCTGCCAAACTTCTCCCTTTAGCTCAGAGTATTGAGTCCTGGCAACATCTGCATAAATCTTCTCTGCACCCTTTTCAGCTTAATGGTATTTTTCCTACAGCAGGGTGACCAAAACTGAACACGATACTCACATGTAGCCTCATCAACATCTTATACAACTGTAATATAACGTCCCAAATTCTATACTCAATGTCCTTACTAATAAAGGCCAGCATACAAAAAGTCTTCTTCACCACCCTATCTAATTACAAATTCCTTTCAAGGAACAATGTACTTGTATTCCTAGTTCCTTCTGCACTACAACACTTCCTACGGTCCTTCTGTTCACTGTGAAGGTCACACTGTGTTTGACTTCTCAAAATGCAACACCAAAAAATTAATCTGAGACTCCATTTGCCATTCCTTGGCCCCCCTTGGCTGATCAATATTCTGTTGTAATTCTTGATAACTATCTTCACTGTCTACAGTATGTCAACAAATACACTCTTGAACCTCTACAGGTGTACAGTAGAGAACACATTGACTGGTTACAAAATGGCCTGCTTTGACAATTTGAATGCCCAGGAACAAAGAATATTGCAAAAATTGGTGAACACTGCCCAGTTCATCATGGGTACTATCGTGATAGTGCCATCGAAGGATCTACTGGAATTACTGCCTCAAAAAGGCAGCGTGCATCATCATAGACCTACACCACCCAGGCAACATTTTCATTTCACTCCTGCCATTGGGAAGTAGGTATTGGAACCTGAAAACTGTTATGTCCAGGTTCAGGAGCAGTGTCTTCCCAACAACCATCAGGCTATTAAAGAATACAACCTCCAAATCAATTCCAAACTACAATTTCAACATTTGCAGAGTACATAAAACTTGAGGATAATGATTACTATAGCAGGATAAAAAGAGAATGGTAGAAAGGGCAAACACACAGCAGATGAAGTATAATGTGGAGAAATCCTAAAGCATGTTGAAAGGAAAAATATTTAGTGCGGTTGGTTGGAACTCTGTTACCATTTTTGAAGAAGTATTTAATCAAAGGAAAAAAGTACCAGTCTGTGAGGTGGGTGTGCCAGCCCAACATATTGTTTTACCAAAAATTCCCAATATTCACTAGAATCTCATCCTCCAAGATACATTTTCCAATTTAATTTGTCCTAGTGATATGACATTGTAATAATTGAAGATGACAACCTCTTCTGACAAGCCATGCATTTGTTAATTTAGTCATTGTCCTCTGGTATAGCTACTGTGGTAATGAGGCTTACAGAATGCTGCAATCGGCCACTTCTTGCCTTTTTGTTTCTTATTTCAAGCCTGTCCGAGTCAAGAATATTTCACCCAACTGCACTGATCTCATCATTATTAAACAGGCCATTTCTATTTCTTTCTGCCTAAGTTACGAAATCGTCAAGTAGCCTGGAACTTCTGAGTTCCTGGCCTTGGCTATCTTCCAACCACGTCTTCAAGGGTGATCAGATCACACTTGTTTATTTCCACATACGCAATTGACTCATCTTGTTACAAATGCTGTTTGCATTCAGGTTAAGACCTTCTAACCATTTTTTCCTCCTTTAAATCTATTTGCAGCTGTGTTCTTCTGTTTGTATGAATTGTTCCCTACTGTCACATTGAAACACGGTGAACATCTAATAATTTAAGATGAATTTAACACAAAAAAAAACATGGTAACCTTATTTAAGCAAACATGTAACATATGTAATTTATGTTTGGAACGGCTAACTCTCCCCCAGGTATATTTTTCCTATAAGTATACGTAGTGTCTTAAAATTGGCAGAATGTAGATCAGTATAGTTCTTTTACAAAAAAAAACCAAAGGAAAACATGCTTCTATTTATGAGCAACTGGAATTTATTCAGAAAATTAAGTTATATATAAACCTTATAAGCAAACAGACAATCTCACCTCTCCTTTCTTTACAGTCATAGATTGTCTCCTGGGAGTGATCTCTTCGTTAATGCTGGACAGGAAGTTTTGTGAAATGCGGAGAGCGTCTTGTAGCAAAGGATGATCTAGGTGATTGACTGGAGTGTGTTTTAATAGATCCTGCAGAAACACGAGACAATTGTTCAATCTGCACAAACTGAACCAGAAGGTAACACAATTTCAATATGCACATTAGCCTTTTCATTGACATGCAAAGCAGATCCCACTAATATTACTATTTCAGGGAGGGAGTAACGTAATATATGTGCAGAAAAGGATCTAGGAGTATAAGGGATAGGTGACAAGAGCACAAGAAGGAACAAATTTCCCTGATGGAATGAGTGGGAATGGGAAAAGATCATTCCTTGACGCTCCGCACATAATTCTTGCAGTGAAGGAAGTAAAGCATATTCTGGAAATTATGCAGCTGAGATTGGTCAGTGAGCGTGTAAGTAACCAGGACAGATCCATTGAGCGGTAGGGGCAGGTGCATCAAGACAGTTTCTTCCAAAGCTGACTCGTACAGAGAGGTGCAGAGTCAGAATGAGGTTGTGGTATTCGTAGCTTAGGCCTGGGTTAGTGCCGGAGGTCGGACAGGCTTGCGGTGAGTGCTGTAGGTCGGTCGAGGATGCACCACCGAGAGAAGAAAGAGGGACCCAGTATGGGGGGGGGGGGGGGGGGCTGCTGAGGTCATAAATGAGCCATTGGGACTACTTTGAACATTTTGCAGCTGTGTCGGTGCCCTATACGTGGCGGCTCTTTGCATACTTTGTGTATGGCATGCAAAACAAAGACTTTCACTGCGATATGACACAAGTGATTATAAAGTATCATCATTCATTTTTACATTTAAGTGAAATTAAAGGACAATCAAAGTCAAATGTATGAGGATACACTAAAATTAGTATATTCCTATAGATTTAATGTACGTGTCATCTGTAGAGTTAAAGACATAGGACAACTTGACAAGAGGTGACACAATGTGGTTATGTACTTTGGAAGGAAGAATGACAAAGCATATTATTCAGAATTGGAGAGGATATTTCATCCACCGGTGTTAACTAGAATGCGGTTGTCTATGATTGCTTCAGAATGACATTGCCATGTTAAAAAGATGTAAGGAGGAATTTCATCAGAGATGTGTGAAAATCTTTGCAATACACTGCACTAGGGAGCCGAGGAGATGGCATCATTTAGTATGTAGGGAACATCAAGAGATATGAAGAGAAAAAAGTAAAGTGAAACTGAAGTCAAGATTGTTTTAGCCACAACCTTAATGAAAAGTGAAGCAGGCTTTGGGGTCTGACTGGCCCACTCCAGCACCTGTTTCTTCTATTCTCATCCAGTACAATGTATATTAAAAAAGGAGGGATGTGCAATGGGCACTGGAAAGGATTCAGCAAATTGTCATCAATTAACTTCCTGTGTGTGTAGTGGTGACAGTCCTTGGAAGCCTTCCATTTTCTTGGCAGTAAAGTTACTCAATAAGGAATCCAAGGTTTCAAGATCAGTTTATTGTCACGTGCCAATTGAGGTACAGTGAAACCCGATAGCTATACCAAAAAAAGCAACACGACAACTACATAAAAGTTAACATAAACATCAACCACAGCGGATTCCCCACATTCCTCACTGTGATGGAAGGCAATAAAGTCTAATCTTCTTCCCTCTTTATTCTCCCTCGGTCGGGGGAGTCGAAGCTACTGCAGTCAGGGCGATCGAAGCTCCGAATTGGACATTGAATCACAAAAGGCATGATAAGCAATGTTTGAAATGACGCAAAGATTTGTGTTGTTGGCCGTACAGAGGGTAGACTTCATTTACATAGCAAAATTGACGTGTTGATGAGAAGGGGAGATGGGTGGACAAAACTAAACCAGAAAAATGTGAGATGATGTACTTTGCACAAAAAGGCAGTGACTGAGAAGGCGAGTTCCCATTCCACAAGTCCTTGAAGGCAGCAGCACAGGTTGATAAGGTGGATGATAAAACACCTGAGATACCTGCCTTCATTAGCTGGAGGCACAGAATATAGTAGCAGGGTGTTTACAGTACAACTATAAGATATTAATTAAACCACAGATGGCGTTTTGATAAAAGGTCTCCAATGTGAAAATTTAACTTTGTTTCTTGCTCCATTGATTCAACTTGATCTACTGATCGCTTTCACATTTTCAGTTTTTAATCACAGCTCCAGGGAATAAATGAACCTCTGGAAGTCTTTGCCCCCGAGGGCGGTGGAGGCTAGATAATTTAAAGTGCAGATAGATAAGTATTTGAATTATCAAGGAATTAATGGTTATGGGGAGTTGCTCAAAAGAGTTAATGCCAGCATAGATTCACCAGGAGATTCAGCAGGTCGCTGAACACACTATCAAACTTCTACAGGTGCACAGTAGGGGTGCATACAGACTGGTTCATCATAACTCAATTCTCCAACAATGGAGCTGGTTCCAGAAAGTCTGTAGAAGGAGGTGGACACTGTTGGGTCCATTGTGGCTATTGAGCTCAACACCATCATATAACCATATAATCATATAACAATTACAGCACGGAAACAGGCCCTCTCGGCCCTTCCAGTCCGTGACGAACATTTATTTTCCCCTAGTCCCATCTACCTGCACTCAGACCATACCCCTCCATTCCCTTCCCGTCCATATACATATCCATTTTACTTTTAAATCGATCCTGCCTCCACCACTTCTGCTGGAAGATCATTCCACACAGCCACCACTCTCTGAGTAAAGAAGTTCCCCCTCATGTTACCCCTAAACTTCTGTCCCTTAATTCTCATGTCATGCCCTCTTGTTTGAATCTTCCCTACCCTCAATGGAAAAAGCTTATCCACGTCAACTCTGTCTATCCCTTTCATCATTTTAAAGACCTCAATCAAGTCCCCCCTTAACCTACTGCGCTCCAAACCCAGGCAACATTCTAGTAAATCTCCTCTGTACTCTCTCTATTTTGTTGACATCCTTCCTATAATTAGGCGACCAAAATTGTACACCATACTCTAGAATTTGTCTCACCAATGCCTTGTACAAATATAACATTACTTCCCTACTCCTATATTAAATGCTCTGATTTATAAAGGCCAGCACACCAAAAGCTTTCTTTACCACCCTATCTACATGCGATTCCACCTTCAGGGAACTATGCACAGTTATTTCTAGATCCCTCTGTTCCACAGCATTCCTCAATTCCCTACCATTTACCATGTATGTCCTATTTTGATTTGTCCTGCCAAGATGTAGCACCTCACACTTATCAGCATTAAACTCCATCTGCCATCTTTCAGCCCACTCTTCCCAATGGCCCAAATCTCTCTGTAGACTTTGAAAATCTACTTCATTATCCACAACACCACCTATCTTAGTATCATCTGCATACTTACTTATCCAATTTTCCACCCCATCATCCAGATCATTGATGTACATGACAAACAACAGTGGACCCAACACAGATCCCTGAGGCACCCCACTGGTCACCGGCTTCCAACCTGACAAACAGCCATCCACCATTACTCTCTGGCATCTCCCATTCAGCCACTGTTGAATCCATCTTGCTACTCCGCCATTACCACCGAAAGATTGAACCTTCTTAACCAACCTTCCAAGGGGAACCTTGTCAAAGGCCTTACTGAAATCCATATAGACAACATCCACTGCTTTACCCTCATCAATTTCCCTAGTAACCTCTTCAAAAAATTCAAGAAGGTTTGTCAAACATGACCTTCCAGGCACAAATCCATGTTGACTGTTCCTGATCAGACCCTGCTTATCCAGATGCTTATATATATTATCTCTAAGTATCCTTTCCATTAATTTGCCCACCACTGACGTCAAACTAACAGGTCTATAATTGCTAGGTTTATTCTTTGAACCCTTTTTAAACAATGGAACAACATGCACAGTACGCCAATCCTCCGGCACTATTCCCGTTTCTAATGACATTTGAAATATTTCTGTCATAGCCCCTGCTATTTCTACACTAACTTTCCTCAATGTCCTAGGGAATATCCTGTCAGGACCTGGAGACTTATCCACTTTTATATTTTTCAAAAGTGTCAGTACTTCCTCCTCTTTGAATCTCATAGTTTCCATAGCTACTCTACTTTTTTCCCTTACCTCACAGGGTGAATACCAAAGAAAAGAAATTGTTCAATATCTTCCCTATCTCTTTTGGCTCTGCAGATAGCTGTCCATTCTGGCTCTCTAATGGTCCAATTTTATCTCTCGTTATCCTTTTGCTATTAATATAGCTGTAGAAACCCTTTGGGTTTACTTTCACCTTTCTTGCCAAAGCAACCTCATATCTTCTTTTAGCTTTTCTAATGTCTTTCTTAAGATTCTTTTTACACTCTTTATACTCCTCTAGCACCACATTTACTCCATGCCTCCTATAATAATTGTAGATATCTCTCAGGAGGCCCACACGAGCCGTTGGAAGAGGGAGGAGGAGCGACACCCGGCTGGTGAGTATAAAAACCCAGCGCGGGGCTTGCTCCCACAGAGGCCCACACGAGCCGTTGGAAGAGGGAGGAGGAGCGATACCCGGCTGGTGAGTATAAAAACCCAGCGCGGGGCTTGCTCCCACAGGAGCAGTTGGAAGAGGGAGGAGGAGCGACACAACCACTAACGTTCCATTCAGATAAGGGTTTTTTTTAGGAAGCCGCTGATTGGTGGGAAGTGGATTAGAAAAAGCAGCTGATTGGCAGTCAGATTCCAGCAGTTTGTAGTGTACTGTATTTTGTATTGTATCCAGGGTAAGTAGGGAATTGTACTTTGTATTGTGTTGATATTGTATCCTGTGTAAGGGGGGAGTATGAAGGCCAGGGCAGTGTACTGTTCTGGATGCCAGATGTGGGAGGTCAGGGATTCTGATAGCCCTCCAGACGTCCACATCTGCGCCAGGTGTGTCGAGATGGGGGTCATAAGGGACTGTGTTAGGAACCTGGAGCAGCAGCTCGAGGACCTCCAACTGGTCAGGGAGAGTGAGGAGGTCATAGCCAGTAATATACAGGGAGGTGGTCACTCCCAGATCACGGGAGGCAGACAAGTGGGTCACTGTTAGGAAGGGCAAGGGGCAGAGGCAGGGACAAGTGAGTACCCCGGTGGCTGTACACCTGGAAAATAGGTACTCATGTTTGAGTACGATTGGAGGGGACAGCCTACCTGGGGGCAGCAACAGCGGCCGGGCCTCCGGCACAGAGACCGGCCCTGATGCTCAGAAGGGTAGCAAAAAGAGGAGGGCAATTATAATAAGGGACTCCATAGTTAGGGGGTCAGATTGGCGATTCTGTGGACGCAGTCGGGAGACCCAGATGGTAGTTTGCCTCCCTGGTGCCAGGGTCTCGGATGTGTCGGTACGTGTCCAAAAGATTCTGAAAAGGGAGGGAGAGGAGCCTGATGTTGTGGTACACATACGTACCAATGACATAGGCAGAAAAAGAGAAGAGGTCCTGAAAGGAGAATTTGGGGAGTTGGGGGGAAAGTTAAGGAGAAGGACCAAAAGAGTAACAATTTCAGGATTACTGCCTGTGCCGCGTGACAGTGAGAGTAGGAATGGAATGAGGTGGAGGATAAATGCGCGGCTGAGGGACTGGTGCAGTGGGCAGGGATTCTAGTTTCTTGATCACTGGGACCTCTTTTGGGGAAGGCATGATCTGTATAAAAAGGACGGGTTGCACTTGAACCCGAGGGGGACCAATATCCTAGCCGGGAGATTTGCAAATGAGACTTTAAACTAGAAAGGCTGGGGGGAGGGACTCGGGTAGAGGGGGCTAGGGGACGGGGTGAGGGGCAAGAGGCAGAGAAGGGAAACACTCGGACCCAAAATGTAGGCGAGAAAGAGGACAATATGTTGCACCATGTACATTGGCTTGCACTATTACAGCCTGATTATCAAGTAATAACTGATTATGTATTCTATTATTGTATCTATATTTGTATTTTTGTGGTGCTATAAATGTGCCTATAAAGTGGTGGGCAAGAGCTGGTAAATGATAGGTGGATCCAGTTAAGAAGAGGTGCTTCCCCCACCCGCTTCATCTGGCTATAACTTGCTAGCTCTTGCCTCACTCCTTCCTCTCACTTCTTTCTACCAGCAATCTCCTTCTACTCCATAAGTCTGAAGCAGGTTCTCAACCTGAAAGTCATCTGGCCATTTTTCTCCACGGGTGCCTCGGAGCTCCTCCGGCAGTTCGTTTTTTTACTCTGATGTAGCCTGGGATGGTTTGAGGTGAGACTGGATAGACTGGTAGACACAAATGCTGGAGAAACTCAGCGGGTGCGGCAGCATCTATGGAGCTAAGGAAATAGGCAACGTTTCGGCCCAAAACCCTTCTTCAGACTGATGTAGGGTGGGGGGGGGGGGGCGGGAAGAAGAAAGGAAAAGGAGGAGCCAGAGGGCTGAGGGAGAGCTGAGAAGGGGAGGAGACAGTAAAGGCTACCTGAAATTGCGGAAGTCAATGTTCATGCCGCTGGGGTACAAACTACCCAAGCGAAATATGAGGTGCTGCTCCTCCAATTTCCGGTGGTCCTCACTCTGGCCGTGGAGGAGGCTGAGGACAGAAAGGTCGGGTTCGGAATGGGAGGGGGTTGAAGTGCTGAGCCACTGGAAGATCAGGTTGGTTATTGTGAACAGAGCGGAGGTGTTCGGCGAAGCGATCGCCAAGCCTACGCTTGGTCTCACTGATGAAGATCAGCTGACATCTAGAGCAGCGGATGCAATAGATGAGGTTGGAGGAGGTGCAGGTGAACCTCGGTCGCACCTGGAACGACTGCTTGGGTCCTTGAATGGAGTCAAGGGGGGAGGTAAAGTGACAAGTATAGCATTTCTTGCGGTTGCAAGGGGAAGTGCCCGGGGAGGGGGTGGTTCTGGTGGGAAGGGACGAATTGACCAGGGAGTTACAGAGGGAGCGGTCTCTGCGGAAAGCAAACAGGGGAGGAGATGGGAAGATGTAGCGAGTGGTGGGGTCACGTTGGACGGAGGATTTTTTGTTGTATGTGATGGCTGGTAGGGTGGAAGGTGAGGACGAGTGTGGGGGGGGATGAGGACAGAGAGCAGTGTTACGGGGTATCGAAGAAACCCTGGTGAGAGCCTCATCTATGGTAGGAGAGGGGAACCCCTGTTCCCTGAAGAATGAGGGCATCTCCGATGCCCTAGTGTGGAACAGCTCATCCTGGGAGCAGATGCGGCGTGGCCGGAGGAATTGGGATGGAATTCTTCTAGGAAACAGGGTGGGAAGAAGTGTAGTCCAGATAGCCATGGAAGTCAGTGGGTTTATAGTGGATGTCGGTCAGATGTCTATCACCTGCGATGGAGATAGTGAGGCCAAGAAATGGTAGGGAAGTGTCAGAAATGGTCCAGGTGTATTTGAGCGCCGGATGGAAGTTAGTGGTGAAATGGATGAAGTCAGTGTGTGCGGGTGCAGGAGGTAGCACTAATGCAGTCGTCGATGTAGCGGAGGTTGAGGTCGGGGATGGGGCCCTGGTACGTCTCGAACAAGGATTGTTCAACGTAACCTATAAAGAGGCAGGCATAGCTGGGGCCCATGCGCGTGCCATAGCTACCCCTTCTATTTGGAGGAAATGGGAGGAGTCAAACTAAAAGTTATTATGGGTAAGGACCAGCTCCTCTAGGCGGAGGAGAGTATCTGTAGACGGGGATAGGTTGGTTCTCCGGTCGAGGAAGAAACGGAGGGCTTTGAGACCCTTTTAGTGGAGGATGGAGGTGTAGAGTGACTGGACGTCCATGGTGAAGATGAGGGGATGGGGGCCTAGAGAACAGAATTCCTGGGGACTACTGAGAGTGTCTGAGGTGTCTTGAACATAGGCCGGGAGGGATTTAACCAGGGAGGATACGATGGAGTCGAGGTATGTGGAAATAAGTTCGGTAGGGCACAAACAGGCAGAGACAATGGGTCTGCCTGGACAGTCAGGTTTGTGGATTTTGGGGAGAAGGTAAAATCAGGCTGTGCGGGGCTGGGGAACTATGAGGTTGGAGGCTGGGGGGGGGGGGGGGGGGGGGGCAGGGAGCCAGAGTTGATGCAGTCAGTGATGGTGCTAGAGATAGTGGCCTGGTGCTCGTCTGTGGGGTCATGGTCCAAGGATAAGTAGGAGGAGGTGTCTGAGAGTTGGATAGACTGGTATTATTTTCTTTGGAGGGCAGAAGGTTAAGTGAGAACATGAAAAGGGGTACGGCTAATCAAGAATGCACAGTTTTAAGTAAAGAGGAAAGAGGGATCTGAAGAAAGGTTTCTCACTGAAAGTGTTTGAAATCTGGAACACTCTGTCGGAGGAGGATGTGGAGGATGGTACTTTCATTGGAGAAGTATTTAGGGACTGCAGAATGTTATCGGCCGATTCTGGGAAATGGGATGAGTACAGACAGATCCCTGATGGCCTTGAAGGGCCTGTTTCCGTGCTTTCTACTTCTACCAATTACAGCAAAAGAACTGTATGGCCAGCACTGTAATTAAGTTACTCAACTGCAGATACAGACGCCTGGATCAACAATCCATTATCATGACCTACAAGCCAACCATATTAGCTATGGGGTTTCGATTCAATTAACATTTTGGAAGTTAAAAAAATGTACGAGTAACAATGACTATATTGTAAAAACGTCTGGTTCATTTAGTCTTCCTGGGGTGGAAGCATGCCATCCTTATCAAGTCAATTCCAAATGTGATTCTAGATCCACAGTAATGTTAAAATCTAGGATGAATTGATGGGAATGTGGAAAGAGTAAAATGCGAATGTAAATAGATGGTTGATGGTAGGCACAGACTTTGTGAGCTGAAGGGTCTGTTTCTGTGCTGCGACTATAAATCTTAAATGGATAAGAAAGATGTGCCTTCTGATGTGCTCTGGCAGTAAAATAAAACTGGATGAGCCACCTGGCAGAAAAAAAGGACAGGAAAGATGCTCCGAGTTATAGGGTAAGAGTGTCATACAGCATAGAAACAGGCCATTCGACCCAACTTGCCCATGCTGAATAAGATGCCTCATCTACTCTTGTTCCACCTACCCGCGTTTAGCACATATCCCACTAAACCTTTCCTATCCATGTACCTGTCCTAATGTTTTTTGAATGTACCTCCTTCAACTACATCTCTGGTATCTGGTTGCATATGCCCACCACCCTCTGTGAACAAAGTTGTCACTCAGGTTCCTATTAAATCTTTCACCTTAAACCTATGTCCTCTTGTTCTTGATTCCCCTACACTGGGTAAAAGACTCTATGCATCTACTCTATCTATCCCCCTCATGTACTGATAGAGCGCTACAATATCACCCCAATTAACCTACAAACCTGCAGGATATGGGAGGAACCAGAGAACCTGGAAGACAGACACAGACACAGACACACACACACAGACAGACACAGACACACACACAGACACACCAGTCAGGGTCAGGATCTAACCAGAGTCTCTGGCGCTGTTAGGCAGCAGCATTACCAGCTGCTGCATAAGTGCCGTCCTTACTGCCCTTCTCAATTATGGTACAACATTAGCCACCATCTGGAAGATCCCACAGACGATGAAGGACTGTGCCCCCACATGGACCTGGGCCTTCTTGTCTCTATAAATAAACATCAGGCAATATCACCCTACCATTGGCATAGTCATTGTCAAGCCGGTATCGTCCTTGAAACCACAATACACATATAAAATCAAAATGTTATTTAAACCACCTCGCCAATGACATTCACGGCCCCTTTTGACTCTTCTAACTGCGCGCTTGAGTTATTTCCTGCTTGCTTTATATTATTCAAAGGCCCTGCCGGATTTCATCTTCTAAGTTTTACATGGGCTTCCTTTCTCTTTTTGACAAAATTTACAACCTTTTTACAACCTCTTTCTGCAAAGATACCTGTTGCTTTGGTATCTTTCTACATGTGTTCCTATTCATGTGTTTTAAATGTGTACAA
Source organism: Raja brachyura (assembly GCA_963514005.1). The sequence goes on from OY740808.1 coordinate 16,823,460, forward strand.
AGTTTCAAAAGGGTTCAAAACTCAAGGGTTCAAAAGGGTTCAAAGAATATCCAAGTTTTTACTGTTGGCAAATTATTATACGGCAATACTTCACTTACATGGAGAACAAGTGTGCTTCGGGTGACACGGTCAACAGGCTTATATAGAAGAGCTGCAAAAAGAGAAAACAACAATGTAATACACAGCAGCAAAGGTTCCAATTTCATTCTGAAACATTTAAACAACTTCTCTCTCCATTCCCGGACCTGCCGGTATTCTCCTTCACTTTATACTTAATATTTCATTAAAAAAATACAAAAAAGCGTAGGCTTGGCGATCGCATCGCCAAACACTTCCGCTGGATTCGCATTAACCTACCTGATCTCCCGCTTATCCCAGTGTCTCAGCACTTCAACGCCCCCTCCCATTCCGAATCCGACCTTTCTGTCCTGAGCCTCCTCCATGGCCAGAGTGAGGACCACCGTAAATTGGAGGACCAGCACCTCATATTTCGCTTGGGCAGTTTACACCCCAGCGGTATGAACATTGACTTCTCTAATTTCAGGTAGTCCCTGCTTTCTCCTCCCCTTCTCAGCTTTCCCTCAACCCACTGTCTCCGCCTCTTCCTTTCTTCTTCCCGCCCCCCCCACATCATTCTGAAGAAGGGTCTCGACCCAAAACGTTTTCTATGTCCTTCGCTCCATAGATGCTGCCTCACCCGCTGAGTTTGTTCAGCATTTTTGTCTACCTTCTGTATCGGAGTTTTAAAAGGCAAGGGAACTGATAGATTCCCGGATGCTTCCAAAGCAAAAAAATCAAGCGTGATGTCACTTTCGAAGTAGTAAACCACTTGTTCTTCTTTGACAATCAGGAATGTCCTACCTTCGAGAGAGTTCTTTGTGTTCTGATCTTTTACGTCTTTTGTATTCCTGATTTTTAAATTCTGAAATAAAAGTAAGGCCACATTAAATGGGTCACACCTGTGAATACTTGAACAATAACAACTCCAAATGTAAGCATTAACAGTGGGGACACAAGAGACTACAGGTGCTGAAATCTGGGTGCTTGCTGTCTGTGGAGTTTGAACATTCTCCCTGTGACTGCATCGGTTTCCTCCGGGTGCTCTGGTTTCCTCCGACATTTCAAAGACATGCAGGTTTGTAGGTTAATTAGACTCTGTAAATTGCCCCAAGTAGGTAATAAGCAAAAGCAGGATAACATAGCACTAGCGAATGGGTGACTGATGGTTGGCGTTGACTCGATAGGCCAAAGGACGTTTCCACACAGTATCTATAAACTAAACTCTGAATCAGGACAGAGTGGAGAGGGAAGATGGCCAGTCTAAAGTGGAGTGGAGGAAGGTTGAGGTGGGCCAGTAGGTAATAGCAACGCTGATGGAGCAGGTGTGTAGAGGCAGCATGTGGATACAGAGCTAGAGGGTGATACGCGGGAACGCAAAGGTTTACCAGTGATGGAAGCTGACAAGTAAGGAAGATGACAATGGGATCTATTAGGGAGCAATGAAGGGCAGAGAGAACCAGACAGGGAAAGGAATCCAGTGGCTGAAATATATGGGTAGGTGGTTGCAACCAGGAAGGAGAAGGTTGAAAATGGGTAATGCAGGGCTGGATGGTGGGAAGTTATGGGAAAAGGAACTAAATGGGCTCAACTAACCGGGCAGAATCTCTAGTTTGCGTTAGGCCTTATCCTCACTGTGGAGAAGGCTGAGGATGAACAGAATGGTGTGGGAAGAGAAAGGGAGTTGAAATGGCATAACAACTGGGAGCTTGAGATGGCCATTTCAGACAGCACTATAAATTGGTCGCCTAGTCTAGCACTTGGTCTTGGCAGTGCAGAATAGGGCACATCAGGGGGCAGAACAGTTGAGCAGCTGGTGGAGCTGCTGCCTCACAGCAGAGATCCAAGTTTGATCCTGACCTCAGTTGTGTGGAGCTTTCATGTTTTCCATGTGAATGCGGTTTCCTCTGGGTGCTCCAGTTTCCTCACACATCCCAAAAACATGCAGGTTTGTAGCCCTCTATAAAAATTGCCCCAAATCTGTCGGGTGGATGAGAATTTGTGCAAACGGGTGATCAATTGTCAGTGTGGGCTCTGTGGGCCAAAGGGCTCGTTTCCATGCTGCATCTCTAAATAAAATTAAGTAGCACCAAATGCAACAGACAAAGTTGGAGATTCACTGATCACCTCTTGGCCCTTATCTCACTCCTCCCCCTCACCTCTTAATACTAGTCATCTCTTCTCTACCCGTCTCATCCTTTTGGTTTTAATACACACTAGTTCCATGTTATCCAACTTTCACATCTACTCCCCACACACACACACTAGAGACAATTTACAGAGGTCAATTAACCTATAAACCGCACATCCTTGGGATGTGGGAGGAAACTGGAGCACCCAGAGGAAACCCCCGTGGTCACAGGAAGAATGTGCACACAGACAGTACCCAAGGTGGAGGGAGAAACATTCAATATCTTAGGTCAAGGGTCCTTCATCAAAAGTGGAAACATGAGAAAACATGTCTCAGCTGCAAAGGGATATGATTGGAGATTACAGAGGGAATGTTCTGTAACAGGATATTGACCAAATTGGTCAGGATAACTCATTTAAAATTTGGATATAGAAGTGACAAAAAAAACAGAAACTTACCTCCACATCTGAGGAGAGGGGGAAAAGGACGGTTACTTAAAGTTGTTGAACTCAGTATTGTTCTGAGAATTGTAACATGCTTGAATGCAAAGTTCCTTGAGTTTACATTGGGCATTGTAGGCGTAACATCATAGCCTGTAGACAGAGAGGTCTTGGGGTGGCACAGTGACGGAGCAGTAAAGTTGCTGCCTTACAGCGCCAGAGACCTGGGTTTGATCCTGACTACGGATGCTGTCTGTGCTGAGTTTGAGCGTTCCCCCTGTGACCATGTGGGTTTTCTCAAGGTGCTCCTCTACATTCCAAATACATGCAGTTTGTTAAAGAAGGAACTGCAGATGCTGGAGAATCGAGGGTTACACAAAAAGTTTTGTCAATGTAACGGAGGTAAAGGTCGGGGGTGGGGCCCTGGTACACAGGTTTGAACATTCATTGTCTTCTGTAAATTGTCCCGAGTGTCTCAGATAGAACTTGTGCATGGGTGATCATTGGTCAGCGCGTACTCGGTGAGCCAAACAACCCGTTTCCACTCAGCATCTCTAAACTAATATAACTAAAGTCAGAATGGAAGAGACAATTGAAGTGGCAAGCAATTACAAGCTCAGGGTTCCACTTGCAGACGGAACTGAAGTCTTCTACAAGCGGGCTCCCAATCTGTATTTGTTTCTCCTCTATAAGCACAACTCTGAGCTTGCAGTCTTTATTTACCCAAGAAAAATATGAGCTGCTGTTCCAGCAATTTGCGAGTGACCTCACTCTGACAGTGGACGCAGCCGAAGACAGAAAGGTCAGTAAGGGAATGGGAAGGGCAGTTAAAATGTTAAAAGTTAAAATGTTTGGCAACCAGATGCCGTAGGGCAAGGCGGACTGAGCAAAAGTGTTCAGCGAAACCATCGGCAAGTCTACGCTTTGTCTCGCCGAAATATAGGTGTCCATAATGTCTGCAACATCCCAGTCGCACATACCTATCCATGCCCTGAGTTCATCCGCCTTACCTGTCAAACCTCTTGCTTTAAAATGAGTACGCTTCAATCCAATAGTCCTTCTTCACTCCCTGCCGTGCTCCTGCCTATTCTGATCACTGACTATCATATCAAGAGTTGATCATATTGTGAGAGTATTTGATAGTGAGAAGGCTGAGGGGTTAATGTTATAGACTGCTTTACCAAACGACTTGTAATGATGAGAAAGACAACCATTTCTGCGCTAAACATTTTACTCTCATCTCAAGAACCAACTTTATTTGCATGTTTACAGTTTCATTTGTATATTTATCAAGTAATTAGTTGAAATACCTCTGATATTTCAGAAAATTGTGTGTTAGCTTGACAGCATTTTTCTGCTGTCTCCACGGCAACTTCGTAGTTATCCACAAAAGCTCGATACACGCCAAGCTGGCTGGCCTGCAACAAATAAGCAATAATTAATAAATGAGCTGCTTTTGCTTTCACAATGTGCCAGTCAGAAGATAGAACGTAATGTAATTATTGACATTTCAAAACACTTCCCGGTCAATGGTTCGCTTTTGAAGTAAATGACTTCTGCTATGTTCGGAAATGTGGTGGCTAAAGTATATTTAGATACTATATTTAGATTATGAACACAATCCCACAGATGGAAAAGGTGAATGAATGAACTGTTACCCGTCTTGGTATTAGTAGAGGAATGTTGCCTGGGAACACCGAGTGAAGTTTCTCAAAAAGGGAAATGTGATTTTGTATGCTGATCTAAATGAATCAGCTTAGGTTTTTTTCCCCCCAAATGATGAAATCTGCAGCAATACGGCATTAGTCATTGCTGGAGAGGGGCGGATGATGACACCCTTCTGTAGATTTCTGAATGCATTATTGAAATCATCAAAACGATTATTATTGCCCACCTGGTCAGAGCAGTGAAAATCAACGTGTTAACACCAGACTAATTGTCACCTGGGATGATGACTACCGAATAACTCATTATTCTACAAGTTACTGTTATAGATCTAGCCACATCCATTTGAAATATTGCATCCTCTTGAAAATAATTAAAAACTGGGTCTTTGACAGGTTTGATAGGCAACGATGTAAACCTTTTAAGGGGGGGTGGGGTGGTAGGGTATGAACATGCTTGGAGTACAGGAGGATGAGGGGTAATCTTATAGAGGTGTATAAAATCATGAGGAATAAATCATGTACAGAATCAACATGCTCACAGAATTTAAATTATTTTTCAAATTTTCCAGGTTACATGATAATAATTTCCCATGTTCCACACTACAACAAATAAATCAACCACAATAAAAACAGATGTTTCATATATGTGTTACGTTCAATCAAGACTAATATAGTGGGCAACAGGAAAATACAAAAAAAATTACAAAGGCGAGTAAATGAAGACAGAGGAAATGGAAAATATTAACAAATCTGCCTCAACACTTGTCCTGCAAGGATAAAATGGTGGTATTTAACCGTTGTACTTGGAATAGTTGCTACAGTGGGTTTTTTTCCAATTAAGCCTCTGCTAATACTTTAAAACATTTTCATTTTCTCTAGACGCAATGCAAATCCTAGCAGTTACCAGTGTGGTCTGAAACAATTATATAAACGAGACACAGAGTGATTATAAATTCTTCACACTGGAAATCATGATTTACCCAACAACAAATTCTCCAGATTTCAATAGTTCAGGCTACTGACCATGACAGGTGGAAGTTAAATATTTTAAAATATTACTCTTTTGCATGCTAGGCATTAAACTTCATTCACATACACGGTGGTGTTAAGTTTCCAGTTTAAGTTAAGTGTTCAATTTTGGTCACCCTACTATCGGAAAGATTTGTGAGCATGTAATCGGTAGTAAGAGAAACGCAATGCTATCATTTATTTTGAGAGGACTAGAATACAAAAACAGGGATGTAATGCTGAGGCTCTAGAAGGAGTTGGTCAGACTGCATTTGGAGTATTGTGAGCAATTTTGGGCCTCATATCTGAGGAAGGATATGCTGGCACTGCGTAGGGTCCAGAGGAGGTTTACAAGAATGATCCCAGGAATGAGTGGGTTAATATATGAGCTTTTGACAGCACTGGTCCTCTATTCGCTGGAGTTTAGAAGGATGAAGGGAATCCTCATTGAAACTTACCAAATAGTGAAGGACCTGGATAGAGTGGATGTGGAGAGGATGTTTCCACTAGCGGGAGAGTCTAGGACCAGAGATCAAAGCCTCAGAATTAAAGGATGTTTCTTTAGGAAGGAAGATGAGGTGGAAGTTCTTTAGGCAGTGGGTGGTGAGTCTGTGGAATTAATTGCCATAGAAGGCTGTGGAGGCCAAGTCAATGGATATTTTTAACGCAGAGATAGATAGATTTTTGATTAATGCAGGTGTCTGGGGTTATGGGGAGAAGACAGGAGAATCGGGTTAAGATAAGGAAAAATAAATCAGTCACGATCGAATGGCAGCGTAGACTTGATGGGCCGAATGGCCTAATTCTTCTCCTATCACTTATGAATTTAACTGTTGTCAGGACTTGAGCTATGGTGGAAGGTTAGGTAGTCCAGGACTTGCAGAGCACATGAGATATGGGGTAATCTTATAGAGGTGCATGAAGTCATGAAGGGCACAGAAAGGGTGAATGCACAGAGTCTTTTATCCAGAGTTGGGGAATTAAGAACCAGAAGAGCTAGGTTTAAGCGTTATGTGCAGAGAGTGCAAATCCGTTGCTTCCTCAATGTGGTGACACAGGTGGATAGTTTACTGAAAAGGACATCTGGTACACATACCTTCGTAAGTCAAGTCATTGAGTGTAAAGGTGGGTGTCATATTGCAGCTATATAATCTTTAGTTGGACTGCACTCGAGTATTGTGTACAATTCTGGTCACTAGCCTACAGGAAGTGGTAGCAATAGAGTGCAGAAGAGATTCACCAGGATGTTGCTGGAGTGGAGGGCTGTAGTTATAAGGAAAGATTGGATAAGCTAGATTTATTCTAATTGAACCTAAGAGGCCGAGTGGGTTCCATATAATACAATATTCCAGCTGTGACCTGAACAAAATTTTATAAATTTTACTCAGAGATGTCCCTGTTCTTATAATCTGCTCCTGTTAATGAAGGCAAGCATCCCACATGCCATCTTCACCATGCTTGCCACTTCAGAGATCTTTAGATTTGTATATGGTTATACAGTTATCAAAAATTACCGTGGGATCTTGATCAGTTGGGCAAGTGGACTGGGGAATGGTTAAAGAAGCCTAATGCAGATAAGTGCAAGGTGTCTTTTGGGAAGTTGAAGCAGGGCAGGATCTTCACGGTGATTGGCGGGACTCTGGGAAGTGTTGCAGAGCAGAGGGTTCCAGGAGTGCAGGTACATAGTTCCTTGAAAGTGGTGTCACAGGTAGATCGGGTGGTCAAGAAAGCTCTCGGCTTCATCGGTCAGGGTATTGAGTACAGAAGTTGGGATGTTAGGTTACAGTTGTACAAGACATTGGTGAGACCACATTTGGAGTACTGTGGTCAGTTTTGGTCACCCTGCTATAGGAAAGATATTAAGTTGTACACTATAAACATTTTATTTTTTAATGTATCTTTATTATTTGTATTTATTATGTTCTATTACAGAGGCACAACAGATTGATATGCTCCACTGCCCACTCCAAGCACCACTTGAGATAGATGACTAATGAAATTGGAAAGACACTTCTTTAATGCACAAGATACACTGAACCACCAGGTTTGATGCTGCTGCAGCAAATTTCCATTTCTGTTCATTATTTAAAACCTCTGAAGGCAATGTGACAAGTTTGAGGGTATTCGCTGGCACAATGTACAGACATTATAAAAAAGTGTAGAACATGATTTGAATTTGTCCACAAAGATCATTTGCCGTCATGTCAACAACCCTATTGGTTGACTTAAATCACAAGGAGATTCAATAACCTGAGAATGAAAGCACCAATAAGGCATAGTCAATTAAAACTTATTAAACAAATCATTTATTTATTTGCCTCTGTACTCCACACTTTGAGATTTGGAATAGATAAAAATCACATGCGGTTAAAGTGCACATTGTCAGATTTTATTAAAGGCCATTTTTACACATTTTGTTTTCACCATGTAGAAATTACAGCTGTGTTTATACATAGTCCCCCCATTTCAGAAACCATGTTTGGAACACATGGCTTCACAGGCGTTTGTAATTGATCAGGTGTGTTTATTTGCCTCCTTAGTGAGGTATAAGAGAGCTCTCAGCACCTAGTCTTTCCTCCAGTCTTTCCATCACATTTGGAAACTTTTATTGCTGTTTATCAACATGAGGACCAAAGATGTGCCAATGAAAGTCAGAGAACCCATAATGAGACTGAGAAACAATAATAAAACTGTTAGAGACATCAGCCAAACCTTAGGCTTGCCCATATTTTGCCAGGAAGTACTAAAAGAGCAACCACAGTTCTGAAAAAAGGTCTTGTGTGCAGTTGAGATGAAGATTAACTTATATCAGAGTAATGGCAAAAGCAAAGTATAGAGGAGAGAAGGAACAGCCCAAGATCCAAAGCATACTATCTCATCTGTGAAACACAGTGGTGGGGGTGATATGGCCTGGGCATGTTATGGCTGCTGAAGGTACTGGCTCACTTATATTCATTGATGATATTACTGCTGATGGTAGAAGCATAATGAATTCTAAAGAGTATAGACACATCTTATCTGCTCAAGTTCGAACAAATGCCTAAAAACTCTTGGCTGGCATTTCATTCTACAGCAAGACAATGATCCCAAACATACTGCTAAAGCAACAAAGGAATTTTTCAAAGCTAAAAAATTGTGAATTCTTGAGTGGCCAAGTCAATCGTCTGATCTGAACCCAATTGAGCATGCCTTTTACACCCTAATGCAAATAAACTGGTCAGAGGAAGCAGCCAATTAGTGTGCAAAATTAGAGCACATGACATTGGGGGTAGGGTATGGACATCGATAGAGAACTGGTTGGCAGACAGGAAGCAAAGAGTAGGAATTAACGGGTCCTTTTCAGAATGGCAGGCAGTGACTGGTGGCAAGGCTCCGTGCTGGGACCCCAGTTATTTAGAATATGCAGTGCCCTCCACAATGTTTGGGACAGACCCATTATATGCATTTTCCTTGGATTTAACACTATCCTTGATTTCCATCATTAGCCACGGTTGAGCCACCTTCCAGGTTTTATTTTTTTGCCGGACTGGGATTTTTGAAGTTCATCCATGCAGTCTTTAAATCTTTTCCAATGCATATCCACCGTCAACCCTTAAGTATAATTTGCCAGTCTACCCTAGCCAATTCCCGTCTCATATCTTCAAAGTCTCCTTTCTTTAAGTTCAGGACTTAGTCTCTGAATTAACCGTGTCACTTTCCACACTAATGCAAAATTCCACCATATATGGTCACTGTTGACCAAGGGGCCTTGCACAACAAGATCGCTGACTAATCCTTCCTCATTACACAATACCCAGTCTAGGATGTCCTCTAGTCGGTTCTTCTACATGTTGGTTTAAAAAACCATCCATATACATTTTGCAGGAAATCCTTCTCCTCAGCGCTGCTACCAATTTGGTTGGCCCAATCTATATGTAGATTAAAGTCACCCATGATAACTGCTGTACCTTTGCTACACGCATCCCTAATTTTCTGCTTGACGCTATCCCCAACCTCCCTACTGCTGCTTGGTGGTCCGTATACAACTCCAATACACGTTTTCTGCCCTTGGCTATTTCGCAGTTCTACCCATACCGATTCTACAGCCTCCAAGCTAATGTCTCTCCTTGCTATTGCATTAATCTCCACTTTAACCAGTAAAGGCACCCCACCTCCTCTTCCTTTCTGTCTATCCTTCCTGAATATCAAATACCCCTGCATATATAGGTACATTCTCACCACATTCACCCTGTCGAGAACCCTTAGGGTCGTAATGTTTCATTCTACACATTCTTCTAAAATCCAGTTGATATAAGCCTAGGAGACACAACGAACTGCAGTTGCTGGAAACCTTAGTAAAACACAAAGTGCTGAAGTAACTCAGCTGGCAGACACTGCCTGACCCATTGAGTTAGTCCAGCACTTTGTAGTATGAGCTTAGACCATGCAATCTTTCCTCATAAGATAGATAACCCACCCATTTAACGTATCAGTTCAATAAACCATACTGCTTCCAATGCATACACCCTTGGATTAAAATACATTAGCTATAAGGAGAATTTGAACTAACTTTGATTGTTATCTCAGGAGTGTCACAAGTTGATGTGCAATCTCAAAGAAGTTTATAAAATTCTAAGAGGCACACATAGATAGTCAGTGGTCGATAGTCAAGAGTCTTTACCCAAGATGTCGAATACTTGAGGTGATGGGGAAAGTTTAAAGAAGATATGCGAGATCCACTAGATATTGCTGACAGGAGAGTAGGAGGAAGCAGATACAATGCTCAGGAGAGGCAACAGAAGTATACAAACCATGTGCAGATGGGATTTATTTAGATTGGAATCATGGTCAGTGCAGACATGGTGGGCAGAAGGGCCTGGTTTCTATGATGTACTCTTTTATGTTCTATTAACATTGTTGCTTAAATCTTTTCACTGTACCTCAGTACACGTGACAATAAACTACACTAAACTGTACCAGAAAACTGACCAGGACTCCAAATGTGGTCTCACTAGATAACCGAAGCATGGACTCCCTACTTTTGTATTCAATTCCTCAGCAATAAACAACAACACTATGTTAACCTTTTTAACTGCATGCTATACCTGCACAATAACTTATTGTGAATCATGCATGAGGACAGACAGATCCCACTGCATCCACAGCTCTGTAATCTCTCACAATTCAGGATAATATGCTTCTTTAATGAACATATGAAATGATGCACCATGCCTGGACATTCAGGCTCATAACCCTTTCTGGCTTAAGTCCTCCCTCCACCACCTCCAGTTTAAATTCAATTTAGAATATTTTGGAGGACCAAGAAACTGTCTGTGTATGTTTCAAGTTTTATCTTTCAGGAATATTTCCCGCCAGTATACTTTACGGAAATGGAAAATATGCATAAGATCAATAATTAACATAATTCCTACAAAATTTGCAATACGTCTTAAATCTCTCATTACTTACAACTGTGATTCAAAACATAAATTTCAAATATTCTTTCTAGATTCTGATGGATTCATTCAATCTGCATGTTATAAATAGCTGTCCATGTTTAAAATGGTTTATTTCATTTAAATAAACACTAAGTAGTTTATTAATTCAACCCAACAAGGGAACACCTTTTGTTGACAGGGAAGCAAAAGTGGCCATAACATTATGGTTCATATAACCCATCACAGATATTAGAAAACGCTTAGGTAGACAAAAATGCTGGAGAAACTCAGCGGGTGAGGCAGCATCTATGGAGCGAAGGAAATGCTTAGATTATATTAGTTTATAATTTCGATATCCAAGCAGTGCAAAGCTCCACAAATGTTTTGATATCGCAGGTCAAGCCTCATAAAATTTGTTGAAAATGTTTGAGCTAAAAAGAAAATGGCAACACGTCAAAATTAAATTTGTATAACTTACATACAATAGATAATACAATACATAAATAGAGCAATTTTATAGTTGAGGCTAATAAAGTTTACCAGTTTTTGAAAAAGATCTCCAACACATTGATGGTGACTCCATTGCTGAACCCTGGGTAACAGGCCATCATAGAATTCCTTGTGTATTTCATAAAGCTCAGGAACCTTGAAGAAGATGGTCTCTATTTGTTGGTTGGTGAGAACGGGTTGAGATGTAGTGGCAGCTGCTTTAAGAGGCTTCATAGGCTACAAGATGAAGGATACATTGTCAGCTTTCGTACTAATAAACCCGTGGTCAACAATCGTTCAAAACAAAGATAGACACAAATTGCTGGAATAATTCAGCGGGTCAGGCAGCATTTCTGGAGAAAAGGAATAGGTGACATTTCTGGTCAAGACCGCTCTTCAGACTGAGAGTCAAGGGAAGGGGAAACTAGAGGTATGACAAGGTACAGAACAAGTCAGAGCCAGATAGACCAAAACATCACCTATTCCTTTTCTCAAGAGATGGTGCCTGACCCGCTGAGTTACTCCAGCATTTTGTGTCTATCTTTGGTGTAAATGAGCATCTGCAGTTCTATCCTACATAAAACTTCCAAAAATATAGAACCACCACAATAAAATGCAGGATGCAAACAGCAGCAAAGGTGATCAGAAAAGTAATTCAATTTTAAAAGATTCTTTTATACTGTGATTGTATTTTCTAATGTTTTTTTTAATATTCCAGTTTCTATAAACATTGCTTTGAACAGGAAAAAAGTTAAAATATTACAAACATCAAACAAAAATTCCACCAGTCAGCTTTGAAAGATGAGAGTAGTGTGCTCAACCTTCCCCAACCACCTCTCCCTGACACCTAGCACTTCTCCCTGCAACTGCAAGAGGCACAACACCAGTTCTAACACATCCGTCCTCACTACCATTGAAGTACCTACAAAGCCCTTCCAGGTGAGGCAAAGATTCACGCGCACCTCCAACCTCATCTATGCATTCAGTGCTCCCAATGTGGCCGCCTCAACATTGACAAGTCAACCGATTTGCAGAGCATCCCTGCAGTGGCCATCCCAGGCTCCCACTTGAATGATATTTCACTTTCCCTTTCACACTGACCTGCGGCTCAAAGCTAACTAGAGGAACGGCACCTCATATTTGACTGGGTAATCTATAAAACAACACTAGGAACATTGTACTTTCTAATTTTAGGTAACACTGCCTTGCAGTGAGTTTCCCTCATTCCCCACCCCCTCCACCTGATCCTCCTCCAGTCCTCCCAATTTTGCCCCCCTCCCCCATCTGTTCCAGTTGCATCTTTCATTCATCTCTCCCCTAATGGTTCCTTTCTATCATCACCATCCTTATGTACCAGATTCCAGTACTGGTAGCATTCTGTTCCCAATTATTACCCCCCAGCCTGAAGTCTGACAAAGGGACCCGACTCAAAACATCTATCTCACAAATCCATTCCTTACCAACCTGGTTCCATCTGCCCATTATCTTTCACACGTTCTCAGTCCATCAATCACCCCTCCTTGGTTTGCCACTCTCCCTCTCCTCTTTATAGTGGATATTGGCTTTCTCCCCTCCCCATGTTAATCCTCATGCAGGGGTTGGACCCAAAATGTCAATAATTCCTTTCCCCTCCACAGATGTTGCCTGACCCACCGAGTTCCTCAAGCAGATTTTTAATGATGCTCTAAATTCCTGCATCTGTGATCTTTTGCATCTCTCATTCCGACTTAACTACATTCCGACTATATTGCGTGTTTGAGTGAATATCAAGTGGGTTTGTTTTGTAGAAAAAGAGCACACCATACATACCAATAAAAGAGCCTTCAAGTGATTCAAGTATGTTTCCTCGCTGGCTAGGATTCCAGAAAGAACCCATTTTCGCATCTCCAACCCTTTTTCCAAATCAGGTTCACTCTATAAGAACATTAAATTATCAATTCTCCAAAGCCCTGTGTATATAAAAATAGTTTATTTCATCTTCACAAAGTCTAGATTATAACCGGATAAAATTTCCACGACAAATAAATATATTTGATTAGTAACCGCAATAGTGAATGGCAGGGCCCTGGAGAGTGATGCAGAGCAGAGGGATCTACAAGTGCAGGGTGACAAAACTGAACACAACATTCCAAATGTGGCCTCGCCAATGTCTCGTGCAACACTTTCAGTGAACTATGTACTTGCATTGTGAAGGGTCCTGCCATTCACTGTGACGGTCCTGCCCTGGTTTGACATCTCAAAATGCAACACCTCGTACTTCATTGCATTCAACTCCATTAACCATTCCTCAGCACACATGCCCAACTGATCAATATCCTGCTGTAATGGAGACAATTCAAAGCCATTTCATTTTCCTTTGCAATTTATTTCATCATGCAGATTTCCTTTGCATGAACTTTTGCTATATATATATATATATATATATATATATATATATATATATATATATATATATATATATATATATCAAAAGTTCATGCAAAGGAAATCTGCATGATGAAATAAATTGCAAAGGAAAATTATATATATATATATATATCAGCATTGTCTGTGCTGATCACTCCACTATGCAGTACCACTGGAATTTTAATCTATGCCTACGTAAAAGCTTTTTACAAAGCTGTGTAACTCGCAATAACTCAAATTACAATTAGAAGTAACTTCTTCACATCCTTTCATTCTTGTCTGTGTACAGAGGCAGGATATATTGATTCACGATAGATCAACTCACTGATTTACTGGACTCCATAGATCCAGAAGATACGGTGTCCCTGCTGCCTCGACTTTTCGAACTGAGCTGCGGTGATGAGGAAGGTGAATCATCTATGTAGGGCATGGTTTCCCGGTTCCTGGTCGGATCTTCCCCGATCCGATCCGCATCATAGGAATAGGTTGGTGGCATATTGTTGTAGAGTGTTTCTAGAAAATAAGGAAGCAGCAAACAGACAAACGTCAATGCAAAGGGAGATAATACAGCTTGTGGCATATTGTTCTAGAGAATTAGTAAATACTAAACAGCCTAATGTCAATGCAATGGGAGATACGACAATTAATTTGCAGCACACACTGGATTTATATGAAACACACCGGCTTTATGAAGATCACTATCATGGGATGCCAAAGAAAAGCAAGGTAGTGTGCCTTAATGGCTACCATCTGGTGACTGACATCCACCATAATGCAGCCTTCCAGAGACACTTGTTCAGTTATCAATGCAACTGGTATATACTCCATCAGGTCTCCTCACAACCTCTGACGCTCCAGAGAAAACAATCAAAACGTGTCCAACCACTCCTTATTGGTAGGAAGGAACCACAGATGCTGGTTTACTTTAGAGATACAGCGCAGAAACGTGCCCTTCGGCCCACCGAGGTGACGTATACATGCTCCCTTCATCCTGTCTATATCCTTCTTCTTCTTGCGTATGGCGTGCACAGCCTAAAGTTGTAGGACAACTTGTTCTATTTGATCTTATGTGATTGGGCACACCGGGTTGATTGCATTTGTCAAACAAGGCGGACCACGTGAAGGTTGCAATCTCCCACCCCGTCTATATCCTCAAAGGACACAATGAGATTCATCATGTACCGGTAATTCATCAATGGAATCCATTAATATTTTTGATTTCCAAATACTTTTCTTTATTCTTTGGTGTGAACCTCAATATTTTCTCCATCACCGCTGCAAGCGATTGCAGTCCGCTTGCCTTATCACAGCTCCTTTCCTATATGGATGCAAGACAGCAAGCTCTGTCAGGTACGTTACGATAGAACTTCATTTATCCCAGGAGGAAAATTGATCTGCCAACAGTCATAAAAACACACAATACATGGAACATGAAATTACAGTGACAAGTGGGAAGGATTGGGTATGTGCAAAAATTGGGGGGGGGGGCGGAAGTAGAGGGGAAGTCAGTCTCAGTCTACCCCATGACAGAAGGGGGACAAATTGATAGCCACATGGTATGGTGTTCTGTCCTGCATCTTGGTGGAACTAGTCAGTTGCTGAAAGTACTTCTCAGGTTGACCAGTGTGTGTCATGGACGGGGCGAGCTGTATTGTCCAGGATGCTCCGCAGTTTGAGGAGCATCCTCCCCTCCAGAAACACCTCCCATGAATCCAACTCCGCCCCCAGGACGGAGCCTGCCTTCCTGATGAGTTTGTTAATTCTGTTGGCGTCTGCAGCCTTCTGCCCCAACACACGACAGCGAAGAAAATGGCACTGGCTCCCACCGATTGGTAAAATATCTGCAGCATCTTACTGCAGACGTTGAAGGAGCGGAGCCTTCTCAAAAAGTACTGCCGGCTCTGTCCTTTCATGTTCAGGGCATCAGCGTTCTGGACCAGTCCAGTTTACTGTCCAGCTACACTCCAAGGTATTTGTACATCCCTGGTAAACTACACATCTACACCATTGATGGAGACAGGGGTGTTCCTCTCCTCCTAAAGTCCATTCTCTGGCTATGCCTTTTTGCTAATCCTTTTTGATAAATTTGTACTGACTCACATGTCCATTGATGATACAACTTCTGATGGTAGTGGCATAATGAATTCTGAAGTGTATAGACACATCCTATCTGCTCAAGTTCAAACAAATGCCTCAAAACCCATTGGCCGACGGTTCAATCTGCAGCAAGACAATGATCCCAAATATACTGCTAAAGCAACAAGGGAGTTTTTCTAAGCTAAAAAATTGTCAATTCTTGAGTGGCCAAGTCAATCGCCCAATCTGAACCCAATTGAGCATGCCTTTTATATGCTGAAGACAAAACTGAGGAGGACTAGCCCCCAAAACAAGCATAAGCTAAAGATGGCTGCAATACAGGCCTGGCAGAGCATCACCAGAGAAGACATCCAGCAACTGGTGATGTCCATGGATCACAGACTTCAAGCAGTCATTGCAATGCAAAGGATATGCAACAAAATACTAAACAAGACTACTTTCATTTACATGACATTGCTGTGTCCCAAACATTATTGTGCCCTTAAATGGGGTGGGGGGGGACTATGTATAAACACTGCTGTAATTTCTACATGGTGAAACATGCATAAAAATGGTCTTTATTAAAATCTGACAATGTGCGCTTTAGCCACATGTGATTTTTTTTTCTATTACAAATCACAAATTGTGGAGTACAGAGGCAAATAAATAAAAACAGGGTCTTTGTTCCAAACATTATGGAGGGCACTGTACATTGAAGCAAGTTGCGGTGGAGTTTTCAGCTTCCTGGAACTGTATGTTCTTCATCACATTACCTGAGCCAAAGCAAATTTCAAATATCAACTCTACGTCGGGCTTTGTAGGAAGATGTGGCAATTTGGCCTCATTTGACTTTCAGTAATGAAAAGCAGTTAGTCATGAATATACTCTGCCAAATCATGAGTTTATTTTTAAGGGTGAACACAAAGTGCTGGAGTAGCTCAGCGAGTCAGGTAGCATCTCTGGGAAATATGGATAGGTGACGTTTCGGGTCAGCATCCTTCTTCAGACTGATTGTGACGGGGGGAGGAACTTTGGGGGGGGGGGGGGGAGAAAGAAAGGACGCAGGGAAAGAGAATGGAAAGGACAAAGTCTGGCAGGTAAGAGACCGACACAGGTGAGGCGAGGTTTTTGACAGGCTAGATACAAGATGCTGGAGCAACAGCGGGACAGGCAGCATCTCTGGAGAGAAGGAATGGGTGACGTTTCTGGTCGAGACCTTTCTTCAGACTGCAGGGCTCGAAATTAGCGGTTTCCCTGGTGCCAATGACCACTCAAAGCGCCGCCGGGCACTGATTCTCCTGCCCCCCCCCCATCCATCCTACACTGGTTCCCCAATTCACCCTGTACTTACCCCTTTCCCATCCATCCTGCACTTCTCCTCCATCCATCACTGATCCCCCATTCATCCTGTATTAATCCACGCATTATTCCCGTACTGACCCACCCTCCATTTACTCTGCACCTTCTCCCCTTCCATCCTGCAGTGATTCCCATTCATCCTGCGCAGACCCTCCATTCCACACTGTACTGACCCCCCCCCCCCCCCGAGTTTCTCCACCACTTTTGTCTACCCCCACCCATCCCGTACTGAACCCCCCCCCCCCATTCAGCACCACTGACATCCCCGGTGTTCTCCCCTCACAATTTTACCTACTCCAACCAACACGTACTAATTCACCTGCCTCAATCCATCCATTCTGCACTGACTGCCTTCTACCCCCCCCCCCCCCCCCCCGGCCATCTATCCACCCCACACTGATTCACACACCCCCCCCTCCCTGACCCTATTGTGCTGGAAATGTCTTCAGAGCGAACATTGACTATGTTTGATAACGGAATGCAATCAAATGTGTTTTAATTCCCAATTTTATTATTTGTTTTAATCCATAAAGATGGATTAATTAAATTGTGAACACATGAAACATTAAAACCGCAGTGTTCGATTGTCACTGCTGCCATTGACACATTATTACAGAATTCATTTTAACAGCAAATCAATGCTCTTAATATGGAGTATCAGTACTGTAGTTATTTAATGAGCAACATTCTCAACTGTGCGTACGCATATATGCTACCATGGTCCAGGATTTATTGACACAGGTTGATCATACGCTGA